>PVJA010036621.1:0-20952 GCA_004027025.1 Myocastor coypus
CTCAAAAGGAAAAAAAAAAAAAAAAAAGAGAGAGAGAGAAAAAAAGATAGAGTATCAAAGTCCCCCACTTCCATAGTATTTGGTACCTGTCTATTGTTTTAAAATGTATTTTATTTTATTTACTTATTTTTTTCTTGTTTCAGAACCTTTGTTTGTCTATTCACTCATTTTTATGGCTGGCTCAGCCCACCCCGAGGGCAGGGCTGGTGTAGCATGTGGTGCCAGGGATCGAACCGAAGTCCCTGAAGCCACCCAAGCTTTCCCAAGCAGGTGCTTTAGACCACTGAACCATCCCGCTGGGCCCCACTATTTGCTTTTTTAAATTTTTTATTTATTTTTTTATTTTTAGGGAAGGGTCTGCAGGGTGTCCAGGGTCTCACTACTAGATTGGATTCATAGTGTGCCTGTTTACAGCCTCCCAAGAGCTGGGAATACAGGCTTGCGCCACCACACTCAGTCTCAATTGCTGCCTCAACACCCTAGGAACAGGCCTAAGGACTGAACCCCTGGCCCCTGCACCTGCTTGCAGTGGATTTAATCTGCTGAGCTATTTGGCTGGGCTTACCATTTGGCTTTTAAATTAAACAAAACTTCTTGTATCTATGTAAAATCTTATGTATTTATGTATGTATATATTTATTTATTTATTTTGAGATGGGATCTCAGTATACTGTATTACTCTGGATGACCCATAATATCTGGGTTCATGTGATGCTGCCTCAACCTCCTCAGTAGCTGGGACAATAGAGCATATGTCTAGCTAAGGTAAAGATTGTAGTACCTCTGTGTGTGTGTGAGTGTGTGTGTGTGTGTGTGTGTGTTTCTCTGGGAACTTGACACCAGTGTGCATGCTGAGCTACATTCCCAGCTTTGTTTATTTATTTTTGAGACAAGCTCTCACTGTGTAGCCAAACCTGGCCAAACACCTTCCTGCCTCAGCCTCCAAAGTGCTGGGATGAAAGGCATGCAACACCACACTTGGCTACAGCTTTCTTTCTGTCTGTCTTTCTTTCTTTTTAAAGATTTTTTAAATTTATTTCTCTTAAACCTCATTTATTTGTTTGTGTTATGGCTGTCTCAGCCCACCCTGGGGTGGGGGTGCACAGCATGTGGTGCCAGGGATTGAGGAGCGGTCTCAGTGCTGGCCTTAAGTTTCCTCCACAGGCGCTTTAGACCACTGAGCCATCTGGCTGGCCCCCAGCTTTCTCTATTTTGAGGTGAGATCTTGCTACATTTTCCAGCTGGGACTTGAACTTGTGATTCTCTTGCCTCAGAGGCAGGGATCTTAGGCATATATCACCATACCTGGTCTTTCAGTGAGCAGGAGCTAGGTATTGTACTACTTGGCCCTTTTCTTCTTGGTGATGTCAAATGGATCCTGCTGCCTGGTCTGATTTGACTGGCCTGTAGCTTTATCAGGCACAGCAGCCAGGATAAAAAACATGGTCTACACAGGCTAAAAGACTAAGAGGGCAGGCCCCAACAGTCCTGTCTTCATTGGACAGCCAGGTCAAAGAGACCTGACTGCAGGAAGATCTCAGTGTGGAGGGTGATGGACTTGAGATGGAGCTCCGAGGCTTAAGGACAAGCAGAGCTAGGGATAGGGAGGGCATGAGCCCAGGCTGAGATTCTGCCAGGTAATTACCCTGGGCCTGGGCCTGATACTGGCCTTCCAGGTCCCTCTGGGGCCCTGTAGTGTGCCAGGCTTAGTCTAGATTAGAGAAGTACAACAACAAAGACAGGACATGGTGTCCAGCAGACACCCTTGCAAGCAAACAGAACAAATTTGTCGCCTTCACCTTAGATGATCCAGGCCCTTTCCCCCACCTAACCACTGGAGATAAAGGACCAAAGGTATAGGAAGGTGTCGGGCAAAGCTTCTCTCTCTGCTTCTCTGCTACTTGGGCCTTTAGAAGCCAGTAGGAGTC
The DNA here is from genome assembly GCA_004027025.1 of Myocastor coypus. Taxonomy (NCBI): domain Eukaryota; kingdom Metazoa; phylum Chordata; class Mammalia; order Rodentia; family Myocastoridae; genus Myocastor; species Myocastor coypus. The sequence goes on from PVJA010036621.1 coordinate 1,929, forward strand.
CCACTGGGAGACAGTGGCAGTGGGTTGAGGATGTGTGTGTGTGTGTGTGTGTTAAAATAAAATAAACATGCTGCAAAATACACCTTTTTTTTTTTTTTTTTTGAGATAGCATCTCACTATGCTATTCAGTCTGATCTTGAACTCATAGCAGTCCTCTTGTCTCAGCCTTCCATATCCACATGCTGGGATTATAGGTGTGTACAATGCACCTAGAGTTTGCCATTTTAACCATTTTTAAGTATGCAGGTCTATGACATTACTTGTATTCACTCAGTTGCACCTAAGCATTATCACCACCCACTCCAGAGCTTTTTCATTTCACCATCTAAAACTCAGTACCCATTAAATACTAGCCCCCAGAAACGACTTCTCTGCCTTTTGTATCTATGAATTTTGACTTTTCTAGGTCCCTCAGATGGGTAGATGCTGGGCAGGGTGGCACGTGACTGTAATCTCAGCATCCAGGAGACTGAGGCAGGAGGATGGCTTTGAACTCACTAGGTAGCCTAGGCTGGCCTCAAACTTGCACTGATCCTCCTGCCAGTACTCAGCCCCTTGAGTACTGGTTTTACAGGCACTCACTACCACATTCCACCATCCAAATTTCCTTGCTGTTAATTTAAGGCTAAATAATAGCTCATTGGATATCCATACTGCATTTTGTTTCTTCATTCATCTTTAATTTTCCCCTCCAACCCTACAAGTTGAACCCAGGGCCTCAGTCATGCTAGGCAAGGGAGGTACCACTGAGCTCCAACCTCAGCCATTTTTATTTTTTATTTTCAGAGAGGATCTTGCTGAATTGCCCAGGCTGGTCTCAAACTTTCAGTTCTCACATTTCAGCCTCCAGAACAGCTGTGATAATTATAGGCATGCACCACCACGCCTAGCTACCCATTCATTTTGGATGGGCACCAGGGTTACTTCCACTTTTGGTTCTTGTGAATAATGAATGAGGGTGTGCAGATACCTGTTTTAGTCCCTACATTGTCTTTCCAATATACTATATGGTAAGTTTGTTTGGCTTTGAGAGGGCTTATTATGACCATGCTGTTTTTCACAGCTGTTGCACCATTTTATATTCCCACCAACAAAGCATTTGGCTTCCATTTTTTTCTACCCCTTCCTCAACACTTATTTTCTATTCATATTTTAGATATTAGCCATCTTTTCTTTCTTTCTTTCTTTTTTTTTTTTTTTTTGGCTTTTTGAGACAGGGTCTCATTATGCAGTTCAGGCTGGCTTTGAGCTCATTTTTGTAGCTCAGGCTGGTCTCAAACTTGCACTGATCCTTCTGCCTCAGCCTCCCAAGTGCTGGGATTACAGGCATGCACCACCACTCCTGGATAGCCATCTTAATAGATGTGGGCACTGATGTTTTGCTTTCCTGGTGTTTCTCAGCAGGCAGTGGTTTGTCACCTTAGACAACTGCAAGTCAAGGAGATGCTGAGCTAACCTGGAACTATTAGGCAGGGTGAAGAGGTAGAATTTACCATCTGGCAGCCTAGGCCCGAAGCAGACTAGAGTGGTGATTAGGGACATGGGCCTTAGAGCCAGAGCCTTAAGCGAGGCAAGGCATTAGCTCAAGCTCTGAGTCACAACTTCCTCCTCGATAAATGGGATAGCACTTAAACTGCTCTTCTGAGGCTATCTGAGGGATTAGGTGACATTGTCCTGTGCATAGTGTCAGACACTTGATAATGCTACCTATTTTTATTGGTTCTTGCTAAGATGTATATAGCTTTTAGACTCATCCAAGTGCAGTCAACACTTTCTGCTCACAATGGTCCACAAATCTTTCAGGATGCACATTGTTCTGGGTACTGGGAATAAAATAATAAATAATAGCAGCAAGGCCTGGTTCTTGTGAGTGTTAGGATTCTCAGTGAGTTTGTAACTCATGAGGTAGAAAGGCTTCTGTTGAATAATCACCTTAAATGAATGCATCCTGACAAAATAAGATGAGTGACATTATGACAGAGACTCTAGGAGTTAGTTGTTTTTTTTTTTTTCCTCTTTTCCTTCCCTTCCTCCTTTAAAAAAACTGATTTTAGGGATTTTCTTTTTTTGGTGGTACCAGGCATTGAACTCAGGACCTTGCACTTATCAGGCAAACACTTATTCCACTGACCTATCTCCCTAGCCTGTTTTGTTTTTTAAAAAATCTTTACTAAATTAATTAATTAATTAATTTGGTATAGGACTTGTAATTATCCTCCTGTCTCAATCTCTCCAGTGCTGGGATTACAGGTGGTGCCACCATGCCCAGTTTGGGGGCCAGCACAGCACACCCAGGGTTCTGGGACCCGGCACAGCATGTGGTACCAGAGATTGAACTTGAGTCCTTGTGTTGGCTAGGCAGGTGCTTAGACCACTGAGCTATCACCTCAGCAATTTTTGTTTGTTGTTTGATGTAGGGTTGCTTTGTGTAGCTCAGGCTGGCATCAAACTCAGTGATTTTCTTGTCTCTGCCTCTGCTGAAATTACAGGGGTGCACCACCATGCCTGTTTCTCCTCCTCCTCCTCCTTCTTCTTCTTCTTCCTTTTTTTTTTTTTTTTACTTATAGGATCATTTTATCATATTCACCCAAAGTGAAATACAAAACGATGCAGGAAACCTGTCCACACAGAGACCCACAAAATCCAGCTGAGGGTCTGGATCCCAGAACAATGCCATGCATGAGTCCAGCTGGAGACCCAGAGTCCGTGACAACATCTTATGCAAGTCTGTGCCAAGGATCTGCACAAAGGTCAGCGGAGGAAACTAGAGAGTCTGCGTCAGCAGAGTGAAGGATCTGCATCGGCAGGCCGAGGGCCTTTTCTTTTCACACTGCTGGAGATGGAATGTTTTCTCTTTACTTATGAATAGTAGAAAACTTCAATTTCTAGATAGATATGTGGTTACAATGAAGACTACCCTTAGCTGCCTTTCTGTAGTCAGATAGGACCTTCTGACTAAATTTGGGCAAAGGGGACCTATACAGTAGTATCCTGTTATATTCTAGGAAATGGGTGTAGTCAGAGGGTCTGGCTCTTTTTTTCCTTTCTTCTTCCCATTTGTAGATACAAGGGCTAGAGTTCCAGCTGCCCTCTTGGAATATCAAAAGACCATAGCAATAAAAGTTAAGTGATTAGAGCAGTAAGATCAAAGTCAAGGATAAAAATGTCCCAGGCAGTTTGTGAAGACCCTGACAGGCAATACCACTACCCTCGAGGTTGAACCCAACGACACCATCAAGAATGTCAAAGCCAAAATCCAAGACAAGGAGGGCATCTTACCTGACCAGCAGTGTCTGATATTTGCCAGCAAAAAACTGGAGGATGGTCAGACTCTCTCAGACTGCAACATCCAGAAAGAGTCCACCCTGCACCTGGTGCTTCGCCTGCAAGGTGAGATCATCGAGCCATTCCTGCACCAGTTCTCCCAGAAGTACAACTGTGACAAGATGATCTTCTGCAAGTGCTGTGCCCGCCTGCACCCCCATGCTTCAACTGTTGCAAGAAGTGTGGCCACACCAACAACCTGCACCTGAAAAAGAAGGTCAAGTAAAGCTCAGCCAGACCCTTGTCCAGAAGGACACTTGCCCAACGCCCACAGCCTTGGGGCCTGAATAAAATTTCTCTCCCTTGATTAGAGCAGAAAAAAAAAAAAGTCCTAGGCCGTATGAATCCAAGGACTTCTGAACACAGAAAGAAATAAACTTTGATTTTGTGGAAGCCCATGTTTGTGTGGTGCAGGTGGGACTTCTGTAATTTGCTGCTAGCACAAGACAGGTGGCTCTGCATGCATATGTAATGTGGAACCTGATACAGAATGTGGGTGGGGTGCTTTCCCGGGGATATAACACTTGGATTGAATTAGTCAGGGATAGGGTGGGGTAGAAAACCATCTTAAACCATGGGAAAAATCTACAAGGACTCTGAGGTAGAAAAGAGCTTTCCATGCTCAAAGGAAAAGAGAAAACATTAGGGTGGCCGGGACAAAGAGTGAAGAGGGAAATAACACAAATGAGGTTGGAAAGATAACTACACACGGCCTCCTAAGCCCGCTAAGGCTCCTGGTTTATGCTAACAGCAATGAGGAGCCCTCAAAGGGGTTTTAGTGAGGGCATAGTAGAATCTGATTTGCTATCTCCTTGGCTGGTAGCTCCACCAACCAGAATGCAGCTATTACCTTCTAGTCCTGCAGTGAGTTTATAGTTGGAACTGGGGGCTGGGGACACAGCTCAGTGGAGTAAGTGCTTGCCTGGCAAGCACAAGGTCCTGAGCTTGATCTCTGATACCACCCAAATAAATAAATAAAGTTGGCACCAGATATTTGCACATAAACTATTTTTTTACCGTGATAAAATATAATTCATATAGAATTTTCCATTTTAAGGTTATTTATTTATTTATTTATTTATTTATTTATTTATTTTTGGTTTCTTGAGACAGGTCTCACTATATACTTTAGGCTGGCCTTGAACTCTTGATGTACTGTAGACTGTCCTCAAGCTCGCAGTGATCCTCCTGCCCAGCTTCCCAGATCCTGGGACTGTAGACATGTTGCACTATATCCAATTGAGTTTTAATTATTTTAAGTAGCTTTTATTATATTCATAATGTTGTGCAACCATCGTCACTACTTTCAAAGTTGTTTTTTTTTTTTTTTTGGTGGGACTGGAGTTTGAACTCATGACCTGGCACTTGCCAGGCAGGCACTTGTGCCACAGAGCTATCTCCCCAGCCCCCTTCCAAAGTTTTTATGGATACATTTTTGCATTTGTGAATGCCTTCAAGTGCATGTTGATTTACAACTCATCATTGCAACAGTCATCATGTATGTATTCCTAGAAAGTGGGCTATGGGATGTAAGGAGTTGACCCAGTTAGGGACAGTTGGAAGTAAACATAAGAATGTCACACTCAGGTAGCAGGTATGGGGTCCTGTCATTGTCACCAAATAGGACATTTCATGTGCTCACTTAAGAGGAAGAACTAGAAAGATAGAGGCAAGTATTAACTGACATCTGACTGCTCCCAGGAACTCTGAAAAACATTCTGACTTCATTCATGGATCAAGGAACTTCAGAGATGCCAAACTGGTTTTGTCTGTCTTTCTCGATTCTGGGAAAACAATTCCCTGGATATACACTATGACATAGCCAAGACAGGTAATGGCCCAGGATAAACACAGGTATCTTCCTGAAGCATTTGTTTGGCTGATAAGAAATAGTTTGTATTATTTTTTTTTTGTTTTATTTATTTTCTTGTTTCAGAACCTTTATTTGTTTATTCATTCATTTTTATGGCCGGCTCAGCCCGCCCCGAGGGCGGGGCTGGTCCAGCATGCAGTGCCAGGGATCGAACCGTGGTCCCTGAACCGCCCAAGCTTTCCCAAGCAGGTGCTTCAGACCACTGAGCCATCCCGCCGGGCCCTGCATTATTTTATTTTAAAACAAATGTGCATATACTATGTGCCAGAAAACAATTCACAATGAAGTTTCAGTGTAAAATATGAGGCTCTGAAGAAAATGTATTTACTGTTTTAGGCCTTATTCTCAGGCTTTCAGGACCATGTACCCTTTCTCCTGCTGACAGTGGTTATGAATCTACTCCAAGCCAAACAATTAGTTAAATTCTTACTCTCATATTTTGTAGCTATGTCTCCCTGGGCAAATTATAGTATGTAACCTTGCTGGGTCCTAGTTTCCTAATCTGTAAAGTAAATGATTGTAGGTAACTCAGAGCTGTTATAAGGTACAATTGTGTAATCAATACTTATAAAATTCCTAGTACATCCTAAATATTCAAAAAGAATTGGCAACAAGAGTAACATCAGCTGGAAATGTATCAGACCTTAACCTTTTTTTTTTCGAAGTTTGTAAACTTCTAAGGGGCTGGGGAGATAGCTCGGAGGCACAAGTGCATACCTGGCAAGTGCAAGGTCCTGAGTTTGAACCCCAGTCTGGAAAAAAAAGGAAAAAAAAAAGTTTGTAAACTTCTAAAAGTGATACCTACTGATTGTAAAATATTCAAATAATATAAAATAAATGGGAAAAAATAAATGGAGAATCGGGAGTGCTTCTCCTTCTTTGAGGATGAGATCCTCAGAGGTAAACACAGATAGCTATAAGATATGTATCCTCTCTTCTAAACATTAAAGTATTTTTTTTTCTTAGCAGTTCTGAAGATAGAACCTAGAGTCTTACACTAGGAAGTGCTCTACCACTGAGCCATAAGCCCAACCCATAATTAACGAATCTCGTCATTTATGGAACACTAATTATGTACTCTGTACTACTATTGCACTTTCATCCTCATTCCTCTGTTGTACTGTAGAGAATTTCAGTTGTGCTGCCTAGCTTAGCTTTTTCCCAGAAACAATGCATCTTGCACTGCTGAGAATAAACAGGAAAGACTACACTCCTAACCCAAAGCCACTGTCCACAATTTTCTCTAAGTAAATCACTTTTACAAAGGACCTTTTATAGAGAATGTAATCTGATGAGACTTTGAGAGATCAAAGAGCTTTATGTAAGTTGGTATTGGTATATTCTTTTGGTTCTGCTTAACTTCAGGCTTCCTTCTTGTTCATGTGATTCCATACTTGAAGGCTAGTTCTTTATTTCTTAGAGTTTGCTGCTTCTTCCTCCTCTCTTTTGCCTTCTAAGTCTCAAGACCTTTCTTAGGTTTTTTCCTGCTCCAGGCTGTCTCTTCTATGTCCCTCATCCCATGTAAATCATATGGATTTCTGTTGCATAATATCCCTTAGCTTTGATTTTTAAAAATTAAAAAAATTTTTTTTTATGAATTTAGGACAGGGTCTGCAGGGTCTACAGGGTCTCACTACACAGATCGGACTCATAGGGATACTCCTGTTTTCAGCCTCCCAAGTGCTGAGATTACAAGTACATGCCACCACACCCAGTCTCCCTAACTTTGTTTTGATTCCAATTGCAAAGCTTAGTTGTCTTTGTTCTTCATTACATCGGACGTCTGTTGGGGGCTGGCAGGTTAACTCAGCTGTCTAAAGCACCTTCTCGAGCAAAATCAGTCAAGGGCAGGGGACTCCGATTTGATCCCCAGCACCACATGCTACACCAGACCTGCCCTTAAGGCAACCTGAGCCAGCCAATATAAAAAATTAAAAAATTAAAAAAAATAAATTGGACATTGTTGAGGCTAGAAAATATGCTTGTTTTCACATTGAGGGCCTAGAATATGGTATATGATATTTACCAAGTAAAATATATGTTGGATAGACCGATAAGAGTGGGAACTTGTTTACAAATGTGGCTATTCTGCCTCTGCCTCTGCCACTGCTGCCGCTGCTCCTCCTTTTTTGCTCTTGCTGTTTCACTGTTCACCACTGTGAACTGCTGTCCTCTGCCATGTGTCACTTTGCCTTGGAGCCAGCCATGTATAGACTGAAACCTTCATAAACTGTGAGCTAAATAAACCTTTCCTTCTTTGAGAGAGAGAGAGAGAGAGAGAGAGAGAGAGAGAGAGAGAGAAATATGGCTATAATAATTTTTCCCAGTGCAAACTTCCTTTCCAGTGTGACTTTCCTGTGTCTCACACAAAGGGTTTTTTTTCCTTCACTCCCTGAATCTACGTTTGGCCAATGGGACATTAGCAAATGTAGTGCAAGCAGAGGCTTGAAAAGTGCTTGTGCTAAGGTTTTACCCCTTTTGGCTGGGGCTATAACCCTGAGACTTGGAGGTGAACAAGCCTGAGCTAGCCCAGTGGAGAGGCTTCATGTGGTAGGACTGAGTTTAGCTAGCAGCCTGCCCACTTCAGCTGGCCAACGACTAGGCACGTTGATGAGACCATCACTGACTACCCATCTCATCTGAGACCTTAGATGACACAGAAACTTGAATGACTCCAGGAAAGACTGGCAGTAGAGTCTTCCTGATGACGCCACCCCAATTACTAACCCACAGAATCTTGAGCAAGCCATGAAATTTGGGGTAGTTTGTAATGCAGCCAGAGATCGGTAGCCGAAAAAGTATTTTGTAAGTGGTACTTCCTTTATGAGGTTGCTCTTCCTAGTTTGATTATGGTGGCTACATTTTGTTTTTGCTTGTTCAGATTTCATTTCACTTTCTTTTTCTTCTCCTTCTCCTTCTCTTCCTTCTCCTTCTTTTCTCCTCTTCTTCTTCCTCCTCCTCCTTCTCCTTCTAATTCTCCTTCTTGGGACTGGGGAGATAGCTCCATAGCACAAGTGTCTGCCTGGGAAGTACAAGGTTGTGAGTTTGAACCTCAGTCCCACCAAAAAAAAAAAAAAAAAAAAATCTAATTCTCCTTCTCTTTCTTCTGTTTGAGACTAGGTCTCATTATGCAGTTCAGACTGAATTTGAATTCACTTTGAGTTCACCCAGGCTAGTCTCAAATTTGCAGTGATCCTCCTGCCTCATCCTCTTGAGTGCAGTACTTCACTTTCCTCTTATAGCATCAAACAGAAATTTGCTGATGGAAAAATTCTCAGAAATGACATTCCTGAATGAAGGAGTATTTGACATTGTGATCGTGTGTGTGTGTGTGTGTGTGTGTGTGTGTGTGTGTGTGTGTGAACATATAGGAACTTCACACTGAGCCATAGCTTGCTTGCTTTCTCAAGACAGGCTTTCATTTTGTAGCCCAGGCTGGCCTCAAACTCATGGTAGTTCTGCCTCAGCACCTCAAGTGCTGGGATTATAGGCATGTGCCACCACACTTGCCATATGTGTGTATATATACATGTATGTATATATTTATCAAGGGTTTCCTAGACTTTTTTTTTGTACTGGAGATTGAACTCAGGACCTTGTACTTGTCAGGCATGTGCTTATGGGTTTCTTAAATTGCCCAGTAAGTATAGGCTTTAATTTGTGAACCTCCTGCTCAGCCTCTACCTCAGTTACTTTTTATTGCGAAGACAAAGTAGTCAACACCCAAATTAAAGGAGAAAGGGGTTTTTTTTGGCTCACAGATTGTGCAGATTTCACTTTGTCACTGACTGGTTCCAATGCAGGGTGGCATAGCAGAGGAGAAACAGTTTATGGCAGAAGGCAGCAGAGTAGCAAAGCAGCACTGCAGCAAGCAGCAAACAGTAAGCAGAGACTCTCATTCTGTCTCTTATATCTTAATCAAGCCTCCCCTCTCAGGGCAAGTAGACTCACAGCCAGGGAGGGGCAGCCTTAATTCTAGCACTGAACCATGAATCAATCCCGGCATCACATCCTTGATCCCAGCAGCACGTGCAGAGATCTAGTCACCTCTGAAAAGCCTTACCTGTGATCACATGAGGCTCTGAGCACACTCCTGGGTACAAGCTATAACAGCCTCTCTCTGTGTTGTTATTACAAGTGTGACTATCTTTGAATCTTCTACCCTCTTCTGGGGTCAGTCATGTATTTTTGAGCAGAATAAAGTTCACCTGTAGCTTTGGGGCAGTCGATGTTAAGTCTACATAAGTAATACATTCTCATCTCTTTTATCAAGACTGTAAAAAAGCCCACAGACTTGAATGAGACTAACTGTAGTAATAACTGATCCTCACCCAACATCTTGTAACCATGCAGGAAGTCATTCTGAAGCTTCAGTGTCACTAGAAGAAGACATAAAATCGACCAAGGGGGCACCTTGCCCTTCTGTAAAGTTAAAAATCAAGGACTAGAAAGGGTTAATCATACTACTGTGGACCCAAAGGAAGCAATTGTAATAATTTTCACATCAAAGTAAACAAAGCAGACATTAGAGGAAAAAAATGTTCTTGAGGACAAAGGACAGAAACCAGGCATGGTGGGGCATGCTGAGAACCCCAGCACTTGGGAGACTGAGGCAGGAGGATCTCTGTGAGTCTGAGATCAACTTGGATTACAAAGTGAGCTCAAGGCCAGCTTGAACTGCATAGTAAGACACAGTTGCAAAAGGATGAAAAAAAAGGGACAATAGACCCAGAAGATATAGTAATCACTAACCTACATATACCTAATTATGCTTCAGGTTATAGCCGACACAAATACAATGAGAAAGAGATAAATCAACCTACTTAGACTTTGTAATTAGGGCTATATATAATTCAGTAGTAGAGTGCTTGCCTAGCAGCCTGAGGCTCTAGGTTCAGTTTTTAACATTGCAAAACAAACAAAAATTGTGTACCTCACGCAAACACACATAAGCAAGGCAATAGATGATTTGGCTAACATAAACAACTAAACTAGTACATGTGTGTAAATAAATAAATACCAATGATATATATGTGTATTAATCCTCCCCCCCAAAAAACACCCCTCAAAAACATACATGGGCGTGGTGCTGGCGACTGAATGCATTGTCTCACCTTTGCTAGGCAAGTGGTGTACCACTGGTTTTCTGCTGATTTCTTTTTATTTTTCATTTTGAGACTGAGTCTTGATAAGTTGCCCAGGTTGATCTTTAACTTGCAATCCCCTTGGCTCAGCTTCCCAAATAGCTGAGACTGCAGGCACATACTGCCATTTCCAGTAGATTTTTAAAATTTTTATTTATTTATTTAAATAAGGAAAAAAGATAAAATAGCAATGAAACATTTTCAAAACAAGTAGTAAGATGGTTATAATAATAAATACCATGCATATTGTTGTCTTCATAGTAGTTATTCAGAGACAAGATGTAGACCTGATATCTTTTTTTTTTTTTTAGAATTTTTAATTTTATTTATTTATTTTTTTCTTGTTTCAGAACCTTTGTTTATTCACTCATTTTTATGGCCAGCTCAGCCCTCCCTGAGGGCAGGGCTGGCACAGCATGTGGTGCCGGTGATCGAACCGCGGTCCCTGAAGCCGCCCAAGCTTTCCCAAGCAGGCGCTTTAGACCACTGAGCCATTCCACCGGGCCCTAGACCTGATATCTTGGCTGAACAATGTTAGTACAGCTAGGTGTGGTGGTGCACACCTGTAATTCCAGCACTTGGGAGGCTGAGGCAGGAAGATCAATGAAAATTTGAACCATCCTGGGCTACAAAAGTGAGCTCAAGGCTAGCCTGAGCTGCATAATGAGACCCTGTCTCAAAAAGACAAAAAAATAAAATGTCTCCCCCAATATTAGTACAAACATTTATTCTCAATGAACTAAGACAAAGGTAGCTGTATGTGTATCCTAACTCTCTTGTGTATATACATCTATATTTTTTTCTTTTTTCTTTTTGAAGTTTCTGTGGAGCGTGGTGGTGCACACCTATAATCCCAGCACTTGGGAGGCTGTGGCAGGAGGATCAGTGTGCGTTCCATACCAGCCTAGGCTATGAAAGAGAGCTCAAGGCCAGCCTGAATGGCACAGCGAAACCCTGTCTCAAAAAGACAAAAAAAGTGTCTAATACTAGAAGATATTATACCATGTCTTATAAGTAGATTGTAAGTCAAAGATACAGTATGAATCATAAAACACAAAGTATAATCAAATAGTATTCAGAAAATTAATTAAATATTAATTAATCAAAAATTAAATTAAATATTTTAGAACAATTCCAAAATTCAAATGAAATCATGAGTCCAATTTAGTTGTCAGAATGTTGTGCATCTGTAATCAATTCAGAGTACTTGCATAGTATTTGAATAGGTTAATATACACAAAGATATCAACTAAGAAAAAGTTTTCATGGTAGTAAAGAATTGCTAAGAATAAAACATAACATAAATACTGGAATGGCAAATATATGACCAGAACTTCTAACAGTTCAGAAATAGGATGTTGCACAAAGTTCTAGTATGTCGTGGACACACACAGTGTCCATGTTGCTTAGTGTTGGCCAGGTGTCGCTTGTGGGACTGAGCTACTGCTATTTCCTTGATATCCACCCTGTAAAACCAGAGAGAATCATGATCCACAGGGTGCAGGAGAGGTTCATGTGTAGAATATGCTGATGAACACATTCTGCTGCTATACACAAAAGAATAATTGACAGACTGCTTTTGTAAACCTCTTTTTCTCCTATGTTTAATTGTTTGCCCTATTTGGGGGTTCTTTCCATTCTATTTCATAGAGTTGTGGTCATTTTGATTCCTCTCTAGAATATCTTTTAGCAAGTTGTGCAGAGTTGGCTTTGTCATCATGAAATTCTTTAGTTGTTCTTGTCATGGAAGTATTTCACTTTTCCATCAAACCCGAAAGAGAGTTTTGCAGGGTATATCAGTCTGAGCTGGAATTTGTTTTCTTGCAAGACTTGAAGTACTTTGCTCCATGCTCTTCTTGACTTGATAGTTTGCAAAGAGACATCTGCTCTTATTCTAATGGGTTTTCCTTTAAATGTGATGTTTCTTTTCTCTAGTCATTTTTAGTATACCGTGCCTATGCTGAATTTCTGGGATCTTCATTATTATATATCTGGGTGTGGTTTTAATTGGATTAATGTTATTTGGAGTTCTATATGCTTCACTTATCTGAATGTCAGATTGGTTCCCCATATCTGTTATTACTTTTGTCCATATATATATTTTTTTTTGTCTTTTTGAGACAGGGTCTCGCTATGCAGTTCAGGCTGGCCTTGAGCTCACTTTTGTAGCCCAGGCTAGTCTTGAACTCACACCAATCCTCCTGCCTCAGCCTCCCCAGTGCTGGGATTACAGGCATGCGCCACCACGCCTGGCTTGTCCATATTTTTTTATATCATTTGTATTGACTCTTTCTTTCTCATTGATGCCTATTAGTCTTACACTGTTCATCTTTGCATCATCTTGCAGACGTTGAATTATTTTTTCTTGCATCCTAGTTGTTTTTAAGAGATTTTTTTAACTCTTCACTAGCTGCAATGGTGTTTTTTTTCTTTTTTTTTTTTTTTTTTTCTTGTTTCAGAGCCTTTGTTTGTCTATTCACTCATTTTTATGGCTAGCTCAGCCTGCCCCAAGGGCAGGGCTGGTGCAGCATGTGGTGCCAGGGATCGAACTGTGGTCCCTGAAGCCACCCAAGCTGTTCCAAGCAGGCGCTTTAGACCACTGAGCCATCCCACTGGACCTCTGCAATGGTGTTTTTTTTTTAATTTTTAAATTTTATTTATTATTTTTATTCTTGTTTCAGAACATGTGGTACCGGGGATCGAACCGCGGTCCCTGAAGCCGCCCAAGCTTCCCCAAGCAGGCGCTTTAGACCACTGAGCCATCCCACCGGGCCCCTGCAATGGTGTTTTTAAGGTCTGAAAATCTATTTTCACTTTCATTGAAATTGTTTTGCCAGCTTATAATTGAGGTTTTAATTTCCTATATAGAATTTTGAATCTGCTTCTATTTCTTTCCTATATTGCTCATTCAAGGATTCCATCATTTTTCTATTCTCCTCTATTTTTTTAATCAGTGTCTTCTTTAGAAGCACTTAGTACTTCTTTTATTATAGGTATTATTTTTTTTACTTCATAAATTATTTCTTTGTTTTGTTTTGTCTTTTTTGAGACAGGTCTCACTGTGAAGTTCAGGCTGGCCTTGAGCTCACTTTTTGTAGTCCAGGCTGGTCTCAAACTTACACCGATGCTCCTGCCTCAGCCTCCCAAGTGCTGGGATTACAGATGTGTGTCACCATGGACTGGCTAAAAACTTTTTTTTTTTTTTTTTGTGGAACTGGGATTGAACTCAGGCCTTTATTCTACTGCATCAGGCAAGCATTTATTCTACTGAGATATCTCCCCAGACCCTCAGAAATTATTTCTGATCTGATTTCCTCTATTCCTTTCTGTAGTTGTTTCTTTACGTTGGATGCTATGATTTCAGAGATTTCAGGTGTGTTATTTCCACTTTCTTCTATGCTATTGTGTCCTGTATTTGTTCTGGGTGGGCCAGGGCCTAAGAGTGCATTTTGCTCCTTCTCTTTGTCATTTCCTATAGCCTTGTCTTCTTACCTTTACTGTAAAGCTTTAGTAGAGATCTTACCTTAACACCAGATCTAGATCTACCAAGTTCAGACTCATCCAGGTGGGTGTGGCTTGGGTCTGGGTGCTGAGCTCCACTTCTTCCTGCTGCAGCTCTTAGAGGTGAACCTGCTGTGCCACTCTGGCAAGATGTTTTTCTTCTGGATCAGCTGGGTGGGTCTTGTCTCTAGCCTCTCTGCAGGGCTTTCTGCTGCAGTTTTCTACACTGGGCCTGGTTTCTGGATCAAATGAGTTTCTGGTGGGCCCAGGGTGGTCTTACTCATGTGTGTCCTGGTTGCTGGGTCAGATGAGCTTCTGACAGGACCATGGCAGTCTCACTCATATTGTGGGCCCAGTTGCTTGGTCCCCCAGTTGATTTTTAGTTTTTGTTTTTGTCTTTTTTTTGAGACAGGATCTCAGTATGCAGTTCAGGCTGGTCTTGAACTCACTTTGTAGTCCAGCTGGCCTCAGTCTTCTTGCTTCAGCACTTCCTCCCGAGTACTGGGATTACAGGTGACCACCACCATGCCTGACCATCCCAGTTGACTTTTATATATTTACCAGCAATCAAATGAATTAAGCATTTGTAGCAGACAGGGCTTGGACTCATAATGATCCTCTTGTTTTCAGCCTCCCCAGCACTGGGATTACAGGCATGCACCACCACACCTGGTTTCAGTGGCCAGCTCAGCACTCCCAGGGCTGGGGCCAGCACCACATGTGTACCAGCATTTTTTTCCCCTTCTTTTCTCATCATTTTTTTTCTTCCCTTACTTTTCCCCTCTCTCTTCCCTGGTCTCCCTTCCCACTTGAACATTTTAAGAAGACTGTTTTTAATTCCCACAAAAGTAGAAAGCTGTACAGGAAAGGCTATGCAATAATAGCACACTCTATGGCTGAGCTGTGAACAATATTCCATGTTTATGACAAGTTAAGCACTGAATGTTCATTTTTAAAAGTTGTAATACAGTTAGCTGGTATATCTGAAGGATGAAAAACAATGTGTGTTGATGTCTTATGTGTGACATGAATCATAAGAAGAAAACTGTACTTTTTTCTTACTCCTCCCTCTGTTTTATTTTTTCCTGTACTTGGGATTGAACTTGGGGCCTTTGCAATTACATCGCCAACCGTTTTCCAAAATTTCTTATTTTAAGACAGGTTCTTGCTAAATTGCCCGGTTGAGCTTGAGCTTGTAACCTTCTTGCCTCAGAATCCCACCGTGTTGAGATTAGAGACATGTGGCCACCACACTAGTTGAGAAAATCCTGTTTCTACAGCAAAGAGTCAAGTAGATTATATCTAAAATAGGAACACTAAAAAGTGACTATGAATGTCATGATTAGAGATATAGAGATAAATACCAAGGAGAAAGTGCTAAGAAGGCATAAATGGTAACTTCTGGGGACTGGGGCTCAGTACAGAAAAGATGGAGTGGGGACCATTAAACTTGGTCATAAACTTACAGTTCTATTTTATGTTTCCATTTTGTCTAATTATATTAGTTTTCCACTGTGTTAGAGATTGAAATGAGAGCCTTCAGACTGAGCTACAACCCTAGTCCTTTTAAAAAACATTTTTCAGGGTCTCACTAGGCAGTTTGGTTTCGTAGTGATCCTCCTGATTGCTACAACTCTCTGGCACACCCTGGATTCTGAGGCTGACACCATATGCGGTACTGGGGATTGAACCCGGGACCTTGGGCTGGTCAGGCAGGCACTTTGGCTGCCAAACTGGCTCCTCAGCCCCTTTGCAAATTTTGAGATAGGTTTTCACTAATTTGCTAAATTTCCCAGACTGAGCCCAAATTTGTGACCCTCCAACCTCAGACTCTGAGAGTGCTGGCACTGCAATGATATGCAAATGTGCCTGGCACTTACATTACATTTTTGTTTTGACTGGGTACTGGGGATTGAACTCAGGATCTTAAGTTTAGCAGGCAGATACTTATGCTGCTGAGCTATTCCCCCATCCCTCTCTTGGATTACTTTTTATAAAGTCAACTCTTCACCAGGCATGATGGTTTACCCCTGCAATTCCAGCTATATGGAAGATCACTTGTGTCCATAAGGTTGAGACCAGCCTCAGCCACATAGCAAGATTCTGTTTTCAAAAACAAAAAGCCAATTCTCCAAAATTAATCTATAAATTAAATGCAATTCAAATTAAAATGGCATCATAAATTTTTTGAGAAAGTTGATCAACTTCTCTTATCAGAATAACCAAATTTGTTTTTAAAACAAAGCACAAGGGGAAAGAAGAACAGTCAGATTTGATGATACACTATGAAGTCTAAATCATATACTAAGTGTATCACTTCATAGTCTATGAAATCAAAGCCAAAATAGTGATGAGCAGAACCAGATGAGTGGAATCAAAGCCAAATAATCAGAACAGCAGAATAAAGAAGGCCGAAAGAGATCAGAAGTTCGAGCTCAGATTGGACAACTTACTGACTTAGTGAGAGAACCTGTGTCAAAATTTTAAACTTTAAGGAGAACTGGGGATGTAATTCAGTGCAAAGATTTTCGATTCAATCCCCAGTTTAAAGGGATGGTAGCAAAAATCAGTATAGAAAGGATGCCTCACTATTTGAAAGAAAATAAATTACAATTCCTTTAGCTTATTACTATGATTTGAATTTTGTATGTTCTCCAAAATTTATGTTTGAAGTTCATTTCCAACACGATAGTATTAAGGGGTGGAGGCTTTAGAAGGTAATTGGGTCTTGAGGTCTGTGAATGAGATTGAGACCTTTATTTTTTTTCTTTAATTTTTATTTTTATCAGTACACCTGTAGTATACATATTGTATTCATTGTGGGTTGTTGATACATGCACAGAACACATCTTAATTTTTTGGCCTTCCTCTCCTGAATAAAACTGCCCTCCAGTAAAACCTTTCTAAAAGAAGCTTTTTCACCAGGAATGTTGCTCAAGGGTATAATCCTGGTTACTTAGAAAGCTGAGGCAGGAGAGTTCCCAGTTCAAGGCCAATCAAGACAAATTAACCCTGTCTCAAAATTTAAAAATAAGAATAGAAAGGCTGGGAAGTCTGGGGTGGTGGCGCATGCCTGTAATCCCAGCACTAAGGAGGCTGAGGCAGGAGGATTGGTGTGAGCTCGAGACCAGCCTGGGCTACCAAAGTGAGCTCAAGGCTAGCCTGAACTGCATAGTGAGACCCTGTCTCAAATAAATAAATAAATAAATAAATAAATAAATAAATAAATAGGCTGGGAAATGTAGCTTAGCATTCTTTGCGTTGACTTCTTAGTACTTATTTAAAAAGGGGATAGGGAAGAGTGGCATTGGAACTATAGCTCAATCTTCTGTTTGGGCTTTTGAGACAGGGTCTTGCCATACTACAGTTCAGTATGGCCTCGAACTCACTATGTAGCTTAGGCCATCCAGCACTCCTAGTTTCTTAGGTTTTTTTTTTTTCTTTTTTTTAACACAATTTCAGCAAAACACTCAGTTCAGATTCTTGAGGCCCTTACAATATAATCCTAAAGTTTCTCTGCAAGAATAGATTGTAAGGAAAAAATGTGAAAACTTTGAAAAAGAAGAGCATGTAGCAGCAACTTGGCCTACCAGATAATAGAAGATATAAATAATGCAGCAGTCACTGGAACATTATGTTACTGGCACAGGAATAGACAGGAGAATCAATAGAACAGAGAAGAAGGGGTCAGAAATAGACCTGAGAATTTATCAAAAGCTACTAGGAGGAAAGAGTGACATTTCAATCAGCAGGGAAAAAGCAGGGTTTGAAAACAAATGATACGTTAAATGCTGGCTGATGATTGGTGGAGGGGAGTTAGCAAAACAGAGCAATGATTAAGACTTTTGAAAGTAGGAAGACCTGGAGTATGAATGCCAGTTTTGTGACTGAATCACTGTGTAATTTCAGGGGAGATACTTAACTTCCCTAAGCCTCATTTCTTCATATAAAAAAAGTAAGGTGCCGGGCGTGGTGGCTCACGCCTGTAATCCCAGCACTCGGGAGGCTGAGGCAGGAGGATAGGTGCAAGTTCAAGACCAGCCTCGGCTACAAAAGTGAGCTCAAAGCCAGCCTCAACTGCATAGCAAGACCCTGTCTCAAAAAGACAAAAAAAAAAAAAAAAAAAGTAAGGTAATAAAAGTGACTACCTTTTAGGATTGTGAGAATTAAAGGGAATAATAAGTGTAAAAAAAATAAAAAATACAGTGCTTAACACACAGAATATACCCCATGAAAGTTAGCTATTATTGTTTCTCTCCTATGATACATGCAAAATGATGTAGAAAATGAAACAATAAATATTCTAGTTGGAAAAATAAATGAATATTATTATGATGTTGGGGAACAGTAGGACTTTCTAATGCAACTCTATGAGTAGAAAACATAAAGCTGAAGATAACAGTTCTGACTACCAAAAACTAACAATCTTTATACTAAAGCTCCTCCATGGACAAAGTCACACTATTAATGGGAAACTGGGGAAAATAATTTGCAATATATGTAACAAATAATTAATAGTCTTACTTGTTTGCTAGAAAACATGGATACTTCAATAGAAAGATGCACTGTTATGGTTTATATCTAGCTGTTTTCCAACAGCTTCATGTGATCACAGATGGGGCTTTGGGGAAGTGATTGGATCATGGTGGTGTACATTTATGAGTGGATAGTAAATGCAGAGCTCAGTGAGATTTGGAAGGTGAAGCCTGCTGGGGGAGGTGGGTCACTGGGGAGAGTGAAAGTGTCCTAAAAGAGTGTCCACCCTCCTCCCTCGATCCCTTCTCCCTCTGCTTCCTGCTGCCATGCTGAGTGGCTCTCCTCTGCGATGCCCTGTTGTCAAGTTCCCCTGCCTTGGAGCTAGATAACTCTGGACTGAATCCTCTACAAACTGAGCCAAAATAAACTCCTTTCTTAAATTGTGCATTTCAGATAGCTTGTCCCAGGATTGAAGACAGTAACTAAGACATCAAGAATGCTAACAAAAGCCGGGCGTGGTGGCTCACGCCTGTAATCCCAGCACTCGGGAGGCTGAGGCAGGAGGATTGGTGCGAGTTCGAGACCAGCCTGGGCTACAAAAGTGAGTGCAGGACCAGCCTCAACTGCACAGCGAGACCCTGTCTCAAAAAGACAAAAAAAAAAAAAAAAAAAAAAAAAAAAAAAAAAAAAAAAAAAAAAAAAAAAA
>PVJA010036622.1:0-20952 GCA_004027025.1 Myocastor coypus
TAATTTTTTTTTTAATTTTATTTATTTCTTGTTTCAGAACCTTTGTTTGTTTATTCATTCATTTTTATGGCCGGCTCAGCCCGCCCTGAGGGCAGGGCTGGCGCAGCATGTGGTGCCCGGGGATTGAACCATGGTCCCTGAAGCCGCCCAAGCTTTCCCAAGCAGGCGCTTTACACCACTGAGCCATTCCACCGGGCCCAACATGTACTTTCTTAAAAGCTCTTGAACCACTACACACAAGAGATATGTGCAAAACACACTGCAGCTCAGCAGTAGAGACCATAGCAAGGAGAATGCCTGGGTGAAATGAGCGCGACAGAGCTCTAACTACTTTCTGTAACTACAGACCATTAAGAGCACCATCTTTGTTGAATCTCATTTTTAACAGCACGATACAGCCATACAGATGTTCTAATTAGTCTTTCTAGGTGCAGCAAGAAGGAAAGTTCTTCACAAAATAAATGACAGGATCATGCCTAACAATGGCTCTATCTTAATAGTTTAACACCTTATGATATAGGTGCATTTTCTTGTTTGTGCTACTAGAGAATATAGTCAGAGCCTTCACACCAAACTACATCCCCATCCCTTTAATTTTTTTTAAGAATTATTTTTTTTTCTTGCTTCAAAACTTTTGTTTGTTTATTTATTTATTTTTATAGCCAGCTCAGCCTGAGGGTAGGGCTGGCACAGCATGTGGTGCCAGGGATCAAACCGTGGTTCCTACAGCCACCTAAGCTTTCCTAAGCAGGCACTTTAGACCACGAGCCATCCTGCCGGGCCCATCCCTTTAATTTTTAAAATTTTTACTTTACTTTACTTTACTTTACTTTACTTTACTTTACTTTTTACTTTACTTTACTTTACTTTACTTTACTTTACTTTACTTTACTTTACTTTATTTTATTTTATTTTATTTTATTTTGGAGATAGGACATTGCTAAGTCTCCCAGGCTGGGCTTGGTCCTCCAGCCTCAGGGCCTGGGAGTGCTAGAATTTCAGGCATGCACTACTTCACGCAACTCCCTCATTCCTTCATGGAGCTTGTTGGTGTTTATGATCTTAAAGGTTCTTTCCAGCAGTTGGTTGCTGTCAGGCTACTTTGGCCCATTTGTTCAGTCTAAGGCATGGTGTTCTGTGCCTAGAAAATATCAACAGGCTTAACCGTCACGCCCAAACCCCAACCTCAAGTTTCTTTCACAAGTGAAATTGGGCAAAATCCAGAATGTGTTTTAAAAGAGCAAACAAGCTAAGATTTGCAAATGATCTCCCTTGTAAACGAGTCAGTGTGTACTGGGCTTAACGGCTCTGTGCTAACAAGACATTTTTTTTTTTTTTTTTTTTTTTTTTTTTTTAAGCAGAAGTGGAGATTGAATCCTGGGCCTTTGCACTGAACTACAACCTTAGTCTTTTTGTTATTTTTATTTTCAGATAAGGTCTTGATACATATCTCAGGCTAGGAACCCCATCTTTAGCTGTTGGGGATATGGTGGTGATCATCCTGTGCAAACCTCCCTCCCCCAAAGTTCCCTCAGGCTTTTGAAGGAAAAAACAAACAACAATAAAAATATGCCTAGACCTTCTCTACTTGCCTGGAATATACCAAGTAGGAAAGAAGGCTTGGAGAGCAGGGAAAAGAACAGGGAAATTGTGGTTTCTTGTCACTGAGCAAGCATCTTTTCTCACCCTTATGAGAAGCCTGCCAAGTTGACATCATTAGCTCTACTTCCCAAGTTAGGAAACTGAGGCTTAGCAAGCTTAGTTTTAAGTAGGAGACATGAGTTCTTTTCTATCTGGCTCTGACACCCATAACCTCCATCTTAGAGGTTTCCTGACTCCCAGGAAAAAGCAAGCGATGGTCACATAGAGCAGGCCTTCTGACAAGTTCTTCCCTCCCTCTTGCAGACTATCTATACCTTTCTGGATCCACCCACTCTTCCTGCCTGGCATTGTTCCCTCTTTCACCACACATCTCGGCACATCCTTGGGGAGGGTAGAAGCAAAGATGCAGAAAGATACTGCCCCAAACAAAGGTCACAGATGGGCTCAAGCGAGGAGGCAGGAGATCACAGGGATTAAGAGAATAGTCTCTGGAATCAACAGGACTCAGTTTGTGTCCAGCTCTACCACCTACCAGCAGTGTGCCAAGCCTGACCTTTTCTGACACTTGCTTCTTTAGAAACAAAGTTCTCAAGATCTTTCCCCATTACTGTGCTAGTACATAAGACATTTATTTACAGTGCTCCTAACTGCATCTAGTAGGTAATTGCTGCTGATGTCACTATCATCACTGAGGTGAACAGAAGAGGATACAGATGAGAAGCCAAGAACATTACAAGCGATATTAAGAAGGTGAGTCGAGAGTCACACTGAGAGCTTAGCACCTCTATATCCCCCCTTAGAAATGAACACCCACCAGGCACCAGTGGTGGGCCTACAGCCACAGTGTCAGTGAAGGCTATTTCCATTTGGATTTGTCCAATTTCAAAACTGCCAGTTAAAGCACAAGTGGGAAGGGACCCACCGTATGGCAAACAGATGATTAATGTAAGGTGTTAGGAAGGCATGCATGTTACTTAGACCAAACTTCCCCACTCCAGTCTTACATTACTCCTTTGTCTCCAACTTAACAGAATCATAGAGAATGCATCTTAAAATCCTCCATGTAAAATTGATGAAAATCTCTTCATTGGAAGAGCCAGGAAAAGGAAAGAAATCCACAAAAATTGGACCAACTCTTCTGCTTAGATGTTTTTCAGTCAGCTAAGCACCATTCACCCAGAACTGAATACATTATTGCAAATCATGTTTATTTACTCATGAAAGTAGGTCCTAGGGAAGCCTCACTAGGGAAAACTCTTAGCTAAGTTAAGCATGAAGTGCTTAGAAGTATTTTACCCCTTTCTTATTTAGGAAATACTGAGATATAAAGACTGCATGTTCTACTGTACATGCATGTATTATCTCATCTTACCACTTCTTTGCAAATAAAAATATTATAATATAGTCACTTATCCAAAGATGCAGTTGGCTGACAGCAGAGCCAAAAACCTTCTTCTTTTTTTTTTGCCTTTTTGAGACAGAGTCTCGCTATGCAGTTGAGGCTGGTCCTGAGCTCACTTTTGTAGCCCAGGCTGGTCTCGAACTCGCACCAATCCTCCTGCCTCAGCCTCCCGAGTGCTGGGATTACAGGCGTGAGCCACCATGCCTGGCAACCTTCTTCTTAATAACAAGGTTAAGTCAAACAAGGTTAAGTCAAATACTTTCAACACAAGCAACATTCTACTTGGTACCATGAACACCCAACACGTTGCCACCCCACCCTGCCCCTGTCCCCAACCTTGCAATCCCCACTTCAAATTTTCCAAATCCACCCTCTGTAAGAAGCCACCTTTAAAGATAGCATCATCATAGCCTTGGCTCACATTAAGAAAGTCCATGGAGTCAGGCCTTGGTACATGCCTAAGGAAACTCTCTTGACCATTTCCTGATGAGAACTCGGCAGGCCATTGGCACTGGTCACCAGCCAGAGAAACAAAACCAAACAAAAAAATAAAGATGCTGGGAGATGCTTCTGACAAACCAAAGACGCTGGCAAAGTTTCCTGAACCCTGCCTGCATATCCTGGGAATTGTTAGGGGTGCAGAGCCTTCAGGGCCCACAAGAGACCTGCTGAATCATGGCCTGTCACCTAAATCAAATCACCACAAGAAATATGAGCCAACGGGAAAAGTGAAATCTAATGAGCAAAAGCATCACAGCCACACGTAAAAGTCAGCCTTCTTGTGGGTGCATTTACTGTCACTGGAAGACAGGATCTTGAGGGTGCTCTCATTCCATGTGAAGGACAAGACCACATGAGGGCTTACTACAGTTTTTTTTTAGGGAAGTAACTCCTATTTTCTCTGCTAATTCTGACACAGGAACGCCTTGGCTTATTTTTCTCCTATAAAACTGTCCTTCGGGTTCTTCATCTGTGAAGTTCAGTGGCAGGCCCAGGTTACCTTTTCTTTCATAATTCTGACATAGGGTCTCATTACTATAGCTGAGGGCAGCCTAGAACTCCCAGTTAAGCCCCTGCCTTAGCCCCAGTGCTGGGATCACAGGTGTGCCCTGCCACACCTGGCCCCTCTTAGTTCCTGTCCTATACTCATATGTTGGTGTATTAGTTACTTTTTGCTCGTTGCCGGGACAAATACCCAACACTCAAAATGAAGGAAGGAAAGGTTTATTTAGCTCACAGTTCGTGGAGGTTTCAGTCCATATTCGGTTGGCCCAAGGCTGAGTGGAGCAGGGCAGAGAGCATCCAGTTCAAGGCAGCAGAACAGCAGCAAAATGGTGGCAGAGGCAGCCAAACAAACAGGGCAGCAGAGCAGCAACACCAGCTCGAGCTCTAGTCTGTCTCTCCGTCTCTCTTTATATTACGTTCAGGCTCTCCACCTTAGCTCCCACCCTAGGCTACACCCATAATCCCAGAAGTACTTCCACCCATAATCCCATCAGTACTAAAACCTATAATCCCAGGGATCATGGAAAAAGTCTCAAGCTCTAGAAGTCTCCACCCAATGACTCCATGAGGCTTTGGGGGGACAACTAGACATAAACCATAACAGTTGGGATTTAAAATATAGCATTGTGCCCCATCCATTTTCCTATTCATAGGGATGCAGTCGTCAAAGGATGGGGACTCCAGTCCTCAGGGATACATGGTCCTTAATTCAAAGCCCTTTTCTGTTCCTGCTGCTGTATGGATTCTGGCAAGATATTTCTACAGGCCTGAATTTTCTCACATGTAAAATGTTGCTAATATAGCCTACTTTAATAGTGTGAGGCTTTTGTGGATAATTTTAAGTAGGTCTTCGTCTAGTTCTTCATACATAGAAATATGTTCATATTAACATTTTTTTTTTTTTCTTTTTGAGACAGAATCTTGCTATACAGTTCAGGCTGGCTGTAAACTCATATGGCCCTTCTGCTTCAGTTTCCCAAGTGCTGGAATTACAGGTGTGTACTACCTTGTCAGGTTTCTACTGACAATTTAAGTAGAAAAAGACACTTAAAAGTTTATATAGTATATTCAGTTACTAGACATGTGCGCTTAATATGCATGTATAATAATCTCAGTGAAGAATGAATGATGACAATTTTATTTTTATTTTACTTTTGGGAGATGATTTCACTTTAGCCAAAAAAAACCCACCTGGAGGGGGAAAGACCTTAAGCTAGGGACAAGACTCCTAAAAGCCAGTCTTCTGTGGAATTTACCTCAGCACCAGAAGCTGTCAGGGTGAAAACTGCCCAGGCCCAGTTACCTGATTAACTATGCCGCTCACACATCATCATTCCATTAAAGAAGATTTCATCTTAATCACTTTGACATAGATCTGTGGCTTGTGGCTACGCCAGCTTCCTGTGTGAGAAAAAGTCTCCTACAAAAACCATCTAAGCCTATTACTAACAGTTAATGATGTATCTATTGAAAATATCCAGAAAATCTCAATGCTTCACTTCTGCATGTTTATTTGGCATTGATTCTTCCCTGCTTCTGCCTAGGTCAGTAATGGTGAGGAGCCTATGGCATGTGTGCTGTGGCCAGCTATCTGCTCTCTCTAAAAGGTTTGCAACTGAGGTTCTTGTCATCTTGATACAGTTAAACCTTCAGTATATTCATGTGGGGGGAAGAGAAGCAAAACTGTGTCAAAGAAATAAGGCCAACTCTTGAAGCCTCCTCAGGCCAGATTTGTCTTGTTTGCTATCTTAGGTACATAAGTAAGTAAATGGCAAGTGTAATATTAAAAGTAGAAAAAAAAAATGAGACTAATGAGTACCAGCCAAGAATCAGGAACTTTCTGAGAGTGGATTTTGAAGGCCGTGGGCTATTCTCAAGAAACAACCACTGACCCATACTTGGAAGGATTGTGAGTTTCCTAGGGAAAGACCCTTTTTTGTCAGATAGCTCTATATGGAATTTTTTCAGAAAAAGTGAGAACCTTGGCTATTTATAGATTCTGTGGGAACAAAGGACAAGGGAGGAGAGAAAGCACCAGGCTTTGTGGCTCATGCAGCAATTCCAGCACTTGGGAGGCTAAGAAAGGGAGATTACCTCTACCTTGAGGCCAGCCTAGGCTATATAGTGAGACCCTGGCTCAGAAAAAAAATGAAAGAAAGAATGAATAGGGGAAACAGGCAAAGTGATGATGTCTTGCACTCTGTCACCTGTGGCTCTTCCACACACTTCCTTTCCTGATCCTGTTCCTACAGGTCATGCTACGAACAAAGATGATTTGTGCCAAGCCTGGCCCCACCTCTATGTGTCAGACTCATTATTGTGGACCATCACATGCCACAAGGTCCCTGTAAGACTCAGCACCTCTCTGAGCTCTTTACTGATGCTGCTGACATGTACAGTACCAGAGCCGTCTTCTTGGGTGGGCAAGGTCATAACGGTGACTTCAACCAATGTGCCCAATTACTATGATTAATACACAGATCCGTGACTCTACAGTTGAGACATGTAAGGCATTGGTTACAAATCCACCAGTCTTTTAAAACAAGATAAGGATTTTCTGAAGTTGACTACAGAGAATACAAATGATTCTGCTAAAAGGTTCTCCAACTTACCCAACTGAGGTAAATGAACCGAGACAGCTGGCTTCTGACTACTAAATTCAGATGAGACTTTCCAGACAATGTTAATAGCTCACCCTTACTTAGCAATTACTCTATGCGATCACCTGGTAGGTGTTTTACATCCATGGCAGTTCTCCTTCAATGCTCAGACTAGCCCTAGGAGATATAGCCTAGGACCAACCTCAGTTTACTAACAGGAAAATGGGGCACTGAGTGGCTCAGCACCTCATTCTTCATCACACATTAGGCTGGAGGATGGAAGTAGCCAGGAGGCTGGTGCTTAGCTGGAGTTTTAGCTAGAAAGGTGCTACTGGATTTGTCAGTGCCCTGGACTGTGCTCTCTACAATGTTGCTTTTCTCAGTGAAAAAGTTACAAATCAACCTCTAGCACAGAGGAGTTCATAACCCCTAGCAGGTGGTAGAAGGTGTGTATGATTCCCAGAGAAGTGAAAAATGCTCAATAACAAGTAGATGCCTGATCAGAAAACATGAATTTACATGCATGATAATGAAACAAATTTTAACTTTCAAATGGATATAGGCATTGCTATTAAAGATGGGCATTGTGGAAATAACATTTCACTTGCTCTTAGACCTTCAGAGAAAGAAATGCTAAAAGCTTATATCTTCACTGAATTGCACATTTTTAAGTATCTTTCAAAGTGTTAGCTTATCCATTAAATGTGTTTTCTTCATATATTGGCTAAATTTTGACAGGGTAAACAATTCTTCTGATAGTTTCCACCAGTCAATTGTATCTACAAATTGAACCACAGACCCAGGTTAAATACCCTGGAAACATACCAGGTAACAATAGCACAATTACCACAATGCAAGCTTTTGAAAACAGACACACAGGTTTTGTCAGTAAAATGTCTTAGAATTAAACAAAGAAAGAGAAAATGGGGCCAGGGAGATAGGGCTTGCCTAGGAAGTGCAGAATCTTGAGTTCAATTGCTGGTACCACAAAAGAAAGAGGGAAAGGAAGGAAGGAAGGAAGGAAGAAAAGAAAAGAAAAGGAAAGGAAAGGAAAGGAAAGAAAATTATTTGAAAAGGAAACTCACTGTCTACCCTACATAACTCCACCTCTCTGAGTTCCTGGAAAAGTGTCCCCAAGTGTCACTTCCTATAGATGAATGCTAGTTCCAACAGATTGAGCTTGTCTTCATTTTAAAGGTGTATACCATTTAAAAAAAAAATCTTGCAGGCATTTCATCTTCCAAGGCTTTCTAAAACCTCAACTGTGATTACTAAGTAAATTTTACAGAAAATTGCCATCTTCATTTCCTAAAACTTAACCATGAGAGACAACTTTGACTAAAAGTTTCATAAGCTTTTGGGAGCTACCATGAAGTGTCACCACCTGGGCAACTAAGGCAGATACTAAAGAAGGTGCTGCGCATCACCTATGCAATTGTTAAAATTTCTTGCACTCCTAGTGTGTGTCCAGCACACTGATAGGTGGTGGGGGTTGAGCAAATAGCTGGCCTTCGATCCTGAGCTGAAGACTGGGGGAAAAAGCTTGAAAATAAGCTCATACTCAGAGACAGTGGTCATGCTGTGCGTCATGAAGAAAGACAACGCAAGCAGGGCTGGTGAACTCCGAACGATAGGGCGAGTTTCTGCTGCCAAGCAGGTCTGAGGAGAAGGTACGGGGAGTCCCTTGAGAAAGTCACTACTGTCCTTGATCAGCAACGTCAGCGGCTGCTCCCACAGAACCCCTGGGTTCAGCGGAAGGTGGCTCCACGGCAGAAATATAGCCGCCCCAGGGTGACGGTGACGGGGTGGTGCAGAGGTGCCGGCGACCTCACGGGCGCAGAGTCCCAGCGCCCCACCTAGGCCTCTCAGAGGCCCGTCCGCTTTCCCGACTGCCGTCACAACCCCGTGTGTCCAGAGCGACCCGTGAGCCTGTGCGGACGCAGGGGTGCAGCCTCGCGGCGAAGCCGACTCGCTGGGCCCTCCCTGGGGCGCACCGGGCTCTCGAGCCGAGGGAGGCGGGGAAAGCGGCGCTGCTAAAACTTTTGGGGCTGCGCTCCGCGCTCCCGAGACGTAGACTAGGTCGCCTCGGAGCCTCTCGGCGCGGCCCAACCCTGGCGGCTGCCGACTGCGAGTCCCAGCACAGGGGGTTCTACGCCAGCGCGGACCGGATCGGACCGGACCGGGCCGGGTCCGGCCGGCGGCTCCGAGACAAAGCGCGGCACACAGGCCGGGCGAGACCTCACCTGTCGAGCCAGAAGGTCCAGGGCGAGTGCAGCGGGACCCCACCCGGCTCGGGGCGCAGCGCCGGCAGCTGCTGGAAGCCTAGCGGCGGCTCGGAGACAGCAGTGGCGACGCACGGTTCAGGCAGCTCCCGGTCCCTGGCGGGGGGCGCGGCGGCCGGGGGTAGCGCCATGTTCTCCGCCCCGCCTGCAGACTGGCGGACGCGCGGACCGCGGGGATCGCGGCTGAGTCACCCCAGCGCGGCCCCGCCCCGCCCCGCCCCACCCCACCTCACCCTGCCCCGCCCCACCCCACCCAGGGCGCAAGGGGGCAGCGCCGTGGACCCAGGCCTCGAGGAGGGGTCTCAGGGGCACGGGCTAGGATTCTCTGGGTTCGGGAGGTGACGTAGAGGAGTGTGGGGGGGGGGGAATCGGGGGCCCGGGATGAGAGGGACTGAGAGTCGCTCGGGGCTGGCTCTGCGGCCAGGATCCCAGAGCCCCATGCGCAGAGGAAGGAGGGATGGGTGGGCCGACCCGCAGCAAGGAGCGCGGTGCGAAGGCAGGCAGATGGTTGGAGGCGGTCTGGAGGGCTGGGAGGGCAGATGGAAGCACAGTTGGATGCGACAGATAGGTGGTGAGGAACCAATGGCCAAATGGATTGAGACATGCCAGTGTCTCAGAGGCCAGACAGACACACGGTGGGACAGGAAGGAACCGATGATATCACAGCTCATCAGCCTGGCATTCCTCATGGCCAGAGCCACTTTCCTAGCTGGGCTTATTGAAAGGACCTGAGCCCTCTCTGCTGTCTCAGAGTCAGCCAGAGCTCTTCTGGCCTGCCCCCAAGCCTCAGAACTAAGGAGGAGAAAAGCTGATAGCTGTGGTTACAGACCACAAATATTGTAGTCAGGCTCAACACCCAGAAGTATTGGTGGGCATGGGAAAAGAGCTCTTCTACCTAGAATGAATAAAGAATTTTTTAAATATCAGGTCCCTAAAATTCAAAGACCCAATCCAAAAACGGGCATCTGAGATCAACATACACTTCTCAGATGAAATACAAATGGCAAATAAATGTATGAGAAAATGTTCAACATCATTGGTTATTTGAGAATGCAAATTAAAATAACATTGAGATTCCAAATGCCCATCAGCTGAGGAATGGATTAAAAAGGTGTGGTATTTTTATAAAATGGAGTACTACTCAGCTATAAAGCTAATTAAACTCAAGGCTTTTATAGGTGAATCGATATAACTGGAAACTATATTCATAAATGAAATAAATCAGACCTATATATAAACATTATATTGTTTCCTTAGTGTAAGGAATTGAAAGAGTAAATAAATCCAAAGGATATAATATATATTGTGAAAGGAAAAGAAACTGCTCAAAAGGAAAGAACAACTGGAATGGGGGCAAGGAAAACAAAAGGAAGGGAGGAAAAAATATATATGCATATATATATGCATATATATATATACACACATGCATATATATATACATATATATATAAATATATATATATATATACACACACACACAAGCTAGCTAAGATAATTGTACTACTAATTTCTTTTTTTCTTGTTTCAGAACATTTGTTTATTCACTCATTTTTATGACTGGCTCAGCCCTCCCCAAGGGCAGGGCTGGCGCAGCATGTGGTGCCAGGGATCGAACCATGGTCCCTGAAGCCGCCCAAGCTTTCCCAAGCAGGCACTTTAGATCACTGAGCCATCCTGCTAGGCCCTTACTACTAATTTCTATTAGTTCATTGAAAGGAACAGTTAGTGTTTATATTGTTCAAGCAATCTTACATGCCTGTATCTGGTAATTCCAACAACTACTTTGAAGATAACAATATGTAATATATTATAACACTGTAAATATCCTATCATCTTGTTTTGAAATTCTGTATCATTTTTATTGTTTTATAAAATAAAAACAACGTAATAAACATAGAAAAGTAGAGATATGAGGAATGCAGACAAACATCATGGTCAATAGTCTTAGACACTCTCTTTAATATTGAATAGCCATCCTTGGCCTTTACCAGCTGAGGATATGGGTATCCACCACACCCCCAGCCACTGGGCTGGGCTAGAAGCAGAGCTCAGACAATACTGGATCCACAGGCTGCATAGATGAATCCAGGGAGATGTCCTCCCCAAAAGTAAACAAGGTGGGATAAAATGACAACATCAACACTTGTGCTTTGCAGTTCCTGCTTCAAACATAACTTGCACTTAACGTAAGATGTTGGAAGCCATGACATATCTTACAAAGTCTTCCCAACACTGAGATAGGGCCTATTTGAGTAGCTATATTGCTTTTTGTTTGTTTGTTTGTTTGTTTCTCCCTCTATTTTTACTAAGAAAATACCTTATGGTATTATTTAGGTTGTCCTAAGCACTTTACCCTATTAACTTGTCTACCCTTTACTGCAGCACAGTAAAGAAGTTAGAGTCACCTATCTTTCAAAGGAGGAACTGAGAAGTTAACCTCAAGGCCACATAGCTAGTAAGTGGTAGAGTAGGAGTCTGAACACAGTTGTTCAGAGTCCAAACTCTGAGTTCAACTGCCAGGCTCATATGTCTTCATGTGCAAAACTAATAAGTCCAAATAGTAAAAATAAGCCATAATAGGAGATCTCCTCCGTCCCTTGCAAGACTTACCAATCTTCCGGACCAGAGGAAACACTGTTAACAGCTTCCTTCCAGAAAAATGCATGTATACACACACAAGCATGTATCTAGATTTGTATCTACATCTTTATATAACATAAAAGAAATCATTTACTATCAAATTCTGTGCCTTATTTTTCTTAACGTTTTATCTTTGAAGATTTGCCATATCAAAGAATTTAGAGCTACTCTGTCTTCAAGGTTACAAAGTAAGTTATTATAAGGAAGTGTAATCATTTTATTCACTATCCTTCACACATATGTAATTTCTAGTCATCTTCTGTAAGTAATATGACCAAGAGCATTTCTGTATTTATGTTTTTCTTCACCTGTACACAATTATCTCAGAATACACTTGGAGAATTGCTGGCTGCATTTAAAAATGGTGCCAAGTTACTCTATAAAATAGCTTATGAATTTATATATGATTTATTGATTATGATCATTTTTACTAATATTTATCATAAGATTCTCCATAAAATTAGTGGAAAGGAAGTTTTACTTTCTAATGACTTTGAAAGTAGTCAAGTGGTCAAATTTAGATTCTTTAATAATTTAGTAAGAAAGAACTATTTTAAAAAAAAAAATAGAGTTTCTCCAAAAGGAAGTATATACAACATGATAAATTCCAGTCAGAATTAAAGATTGGAGTAAGTAGGACAATCTTTCTTTATTGAAAAGCAATTATATGTCTCCTTCTGTTTTTGCTTTGGCTTCCAAGATCCTCAAAATTGTATCTGTTGCTCAGTCACAACTCAGACACTAACCAATGAAGAAACATCACTATTTCTATCCTTATTTTTATTTCTATTTTAATAATTTCTTTTTCTTTCTTTTTTTTTTTTTTTTTGACTGGACCAGGGTTCAAACTCACGACCTTGCACTTGCCAGGTAGGCACTTGTGCCACAGAGCTATCTCCCCAGCCCCCTCTATTTTAATAATTTCACTGCAAATATGCATCTTACATTGCAAAGCCCTCCAATTGACATGAGAAGTTGATGCTTCATAAATAAAATTGAAATGACATTAAGGTTAATAGAAGAGATAGGACAACATGGTTAAGGAAGGAGGTAAGGAGAAAACAAGGGGAAACACTCATTGCCTTCTTGTCAACATATGCAAAAGACTTTAATTTTTCTTATTGTTCCTCAGAATCATTCTTAGATGAAAATAAATTAGGGCATTTCTCTTCTTCTTCATTCTACAACTGGATGGCAGAAGTTAAAATTTTCAGATAAAAAGGAAACTTGGATATCATCTCAGCAAATCTCAGACTACAAATGATTACACTGAGGCCCAGAGAGGTAAAATGACTTACCTGAGGCCACAGCTCTAGAAAGTGACAAAGGCAGGATTAGAACGTGGGTAGCTTGAAGTCCAGGCCAAGGTGCTGTCCCACTGAATGTCACACAAGGCAGATGACTTGGGATGGCACAAAAGAGGAAGAGAAGGTGACCCCACAGCCCCTAGCAATGAAAATAACGAAAAGGACTTGAGGCACTCATAAATAATTAAGCAATTAGCTGCAGCAGCTATTTCCCCTCCCCTCCAGCATCCAGTCACCAAGGCAACTTGGGCAGGGTGCCTGCTGGTTGCCTAGTAACAGTGTGGTCTGTTCCCCTGACATGCTCCCTAAGCATCAAAGAATTTGAGAGCCAGAAAGAACCTGGGACAGGCATCACTAGCCCAACACCTTTATTTTGCAAATGAGGAAATGGAGGCCCAGAAAAGCCGGGTAACCTGTGCAAGGTC
The DNA here is from genome assembly GCA_004027025.1 of Myocastor coypus. Classification (NCBI taxonomy): domain Eukaryota; kingdom Metazoa; phylum Chordata; class Mammalia; order Rodentia; family Myocastoridae; genus Myocastor; species Myocastor coypus. The sequence continues at coordinate 13,264 of PVJA010036622.1, forward strand.
ACACAGCTACTCAGAAGCACAGCCAGGCTCCATTTCCAGTTGCTTTCATTGCAGCAGGGCTGCCTAGGGCAGTCCACAGATGGAGAAGAGGAGGATAACTCTCCACAGTTCCTGGAAGAACAAGAAAGTCAGAACCAGTGAGCAAGCAAGAAAGAGACAGACCTTGAGCGCTCATATGCAATTAGCAGGAGCTGGTAATCCCATCAGCCCAACTTTCATCATCACCATGGCAACATGGGTGAGGTGGGTGCTGGTTGCCTAGTAACAAGTGGTCCTCTCTTTCACTCACATCCAGCTCCCTGGGAGTCACAGGAACAGTAGAATGTTGAAGTTGGAAGGGAAGGTAGGGATGCTAACTCAGTTCCTTCCTTTAAACAATACTAAAACTGATGTTCCAGAACCCCACATATCACCTTAACTACTGACATTCCTTTCACTGATGATGTCTGTCACAGCACTGTGGAAAGGGAGTCTTCCACCTCATAAAGTCAGAACACAGGTGAAAAAATGACAATGGTACCCTAGAAAGAAGATACTTCTATCTTTTGCCTAAATAGTGGTGATGCCATGCACAAATTGGCACACAGCAGATGTACACTGGAAGCACTATTATGACCAGCAGATAAAGACTGGGTCTACAAAGATCCCCCTACATCTGGCAAGCAAGCTTCTTATCCTCTCTGTGCCTCAGTTTCTACAAGTTGGGAAAGGGATTTTGGGGGTTTTTTTGGTACAGTGTCTCCCTACACAGTTCAGACTAGTAAAGATCCTCCTGTTTTCAGTCTCCCCAGCAGCTGGGATTACAGGCATATGCCACCAGGCCCAGACTTCATTGCCAGCTCAGTGCACCCCAGCAGTGGGACCAGTGTGGCATATGATACAGGGGATTGAACTCCAGCCCCTGCACTTGCCTAATCTGAGCTATCTTGTCGACCCTGGGAATCAGTGTTCTGATAGTCCATATCTCTGAGTCATTGCTAGATTAAAAGAGAAAAATGTGGGGCTCAGCAGGATGGCTCAGTGATCTAAAACGCCTGCAGGCGGCGGCAGGGACCGTAGTTTGATCCCCAGCACCACATGCTGCGCCATCCCTGCCCTCAGGGCAGGCTGAGTCGGCCATAAAAATAAATAAACAAACAAACAAAAGTTCTGAAATAAGAAAAAAAATTCTTAAAAAAAAAAGAGAAAAATGTGCCTATCAAGGGCTTGACATACAGTGCACATATGGAAATAGGTGTTCACTTATTCCACATTTAGTAGGTATTTGTTGCATGTCTGTTATGCAAATGCCACCAGGATATGCTCTTGAAATTCATTAGTTAACAATACAGAGAATTCAGACAAAAGAAATCCCTGCCTCAGGGATTCAGGGGGGTTACATTCCTGTGTGTGTGTGTGTGTGTGTGTGTGTGTGTGTGTGTGTGTGTGTGTGTAGACATTATATATAATATGTATTATATTGTTTGTTGAATGGGTGCAGGAACTCAATGGCAATATGCTGTTTATGTTACTGGGCTCCTGCTCTAAGACTAAGATGCTTCCTGTTTACAGGGTGTGATGCTATAAATATGCAGGCTTGTCTTTTATGTGGGAGCTCCAATTTCCTCTTGAAAGCTCAGAAGAACCTGGAAGGCAGTGACCGCTAGAGGGCAGACTTCAATCCCTGTGGATATAGGGCAAGGAAACTCAAAGGATGGGGCACAGGCCAGACTGAAGCTTCCAGCAAAGCCAAGTGTTGCCCCTGCCCAGGCTCAGGCATTGGCTTGGAAGAGTGCTAAGACCATTCTGGAAGCCTGGGCGGGTGGGTGGGGGCTGGGGGTGGACAGAAGCTGGAGCATAGTTCAAGAGTGACCACTTTGAGATGGAACCATGCCTTGACCAAGGTTGTGCCCAGCAGTGTGTGGTACCATCCAGGGGAGTTATTACCTTGCTGGACTCTAGATTCTTTATCTGGGAGTGCGGAAAATCACAAGAACTCCCTTTTGGTAAGATCAGCTCAGCTGGTGTGATTTTTCTTGATGTGAGACCCCCAAGCGTTGTGAACGAAGCGGGCAGAGGGAAGAAAATAGCTCCAGCACGCTTCCAATGAGAAGGCTGCCTGCCATGTCTAAGGTCGCTAAGCCTAGACACGCAGCACGCAGCACGCAGCATGCACCACGCAGCACGCAGCACGCACCACGCAGCACCAGCTGTTGCACCTGCACATGCCCCACTTCTCGCAGTGTCCTCTTTCAGTTCTGCCCACGCTCTTGGGCTGCTCTTCCTTGTTCCCACTGGTGCCACCCACTCCTGGTTCCCACCACCTGAGCTCCAGCCAAGCGTGGCATTGATGGTCACAGTACCCTCTTATTTCCCCACTTCCAGGCCCACCTCTCTGATCTTTTGCCAACATCTGCCTTGGCACCAGCCCTCAAGCACCAGATCCAACACACCATAAATGTTCCTACAGCTTCTAAGGCCACTCAGGAAAAGGCCCAAATTCTTTCCAGTGCCAGTGGGACTTAACACCTTCTGGATCCTTCCTGGCTTTTTACCACATGGCTGAGCGCTCCCCCAACTTCTCTGGGGTTGTGCTTACCCCTTGCTCTACCTGGCTGGCCCCTTTGTCCACCCAAGCCTCCACTCTGATGTGGGATGTCCCCCTCCCCTTTGCTTCAAGGCACACATCCCAGAGCTGCTTGGACCTACTGCCGATCACCCATGGTAGATACAGGAGTACCTTGGTTCACAGACTTAATTCTTTCCATGATTTTGGTCACAAACCAAACTGGACAAGAGCTGAATAAAAGTCAACACTGAACCCAACCACTGAATTTAATTCAGTTTTCATTCAATTTGGTTTGTGGTCAGAATTGTAGAAGGAATTAAGTTCATGAATGGAGGCACCAACAGTTCACGGTCCCTGGGGGCAGCACCAGGACTCTGTATGTCAACCTGTCATCACATGGCCAGCACACCCCTTAGGTTTCTTATGGAAACCAACAGAATAGACGACATATACTGATTTAAAGTACAAGTCCACGATTTTGTCCTCCAGTTTCCACTCCTGTCACTTTGTCCTTTCTCTAGATAGCACCTTGAGCTTCCAAGTTTTTCTTTTTTTTATTTTTTATTTTTTGAGACAGGGTCTCACTGTGCAGTTCAGGCTGGCTTTGAGCTCACTTTTGTAGCCCAGGCTGGTCTCCAACTCACAACGATCCTCCTGCCTCAGCCTCCCAAGTGCTGGGATTACAGGTGTGAGCCACCACGCCCAGCTACGCTTCCAAGTTTTTCTTTATTTTTTTGTAATCTTTTTGAGACAGGGTCTTGCTATGCAGTACAGGCTGGCCTTGAGCTGACTTTTGCAGCCCAGGCTTGTCTCGAACTCGCACTGATCCTCCTGCCTCAGCCTCCCAAGTGCTGGGATTACAAGCATGTGCCACCATGTGCAGCTTTCAAGTTTTTCTTTTTAATCTATAACTTATTTGCAGAAAAGCCCCACATGGATACCTTTCTCTCATTGGCTGAGATGTGAAATCCTCCATACCTCAACTTACCAGCACAAAAGCGGTTACAATCATATTTCTAAATATATCTGCATATGTGTGGATATCTATACTCACATATATTTGGAAACATATAATAAATATATATATTTGGAAATACACCTGCACAATTCAAATGGACTTATGCCTATTCCCTGGAACCTGAGACTTTGCACAACAACATGACCCCAGGGACAGGACTTGGATGCCCTCTTCCCCTACAATGTCCCCAGTACTAAGCATGTGTCTGGCTTGTAGTCTGCTAAGTCTGCTGTGATGAGCTTGCTTCCTTCTCCCAGCTGGTCCACACATTGTATGCACTCACATCTCCACAGTTTTCCGTAAGACATTTTTCTTTCTCATTCACATTGTGAAATGCTAGGGAAAGTTCCACTGCCATATCAGCCTGCAGGGCACCTGAAGGGGGCAGAAGACACAAGGAGACCCAGACCTATGGCTGAACTGGTCTCCAAACCACTTTCTGCAGGAGCTCTGTCCCTGGCAAAGAGAACACTGCTCTGAAGAGTAATCATCCTTCTCCTTGCTTAGACAAATGTCTCAATCAATTTTGCAATACTGGTTCGTGGTGAGTCTAAGAACTTGGGGCAAGTAATTGGCTTGTGACTGCATTGTATTCCGCTGACTGGACCAGCAATTACCCCACGGACCCCCAGTGTTTGCATTGCTTGGGTGCCTCTCTACAATCAACACACTAAGGAAGTCAGTGGCTTCCTGCCCAAGAGTGGTTACTAATATCTTGGGGCCAGCTCACCAAGGGTGCAAGATCAGAGCTGCTGAGGAAGGCTGGCACCTCAACTTGGTGGTCAACAAATTTTAAAATATCAGAAAAGGTGGGCATGGTGGGGGGGGGTAACTAGAGGAAAGTAGAAAAATATGTACTTCAGCCTATATGTATGTATTTATTTATTGGTACTGGAAATTGAACCCAGGACCTTACCATTGCCAGGCAGGTGCTTGTGCCACTGAGCTATATATATCCTAGTCCCAGTCCATATTTTAAAGGATAACAGATTTATGCAGTTTGAAGAGAAACCAGAGTATTAAGCACTTTTATTTTATTTTGTTTTATTTTATTTTTTGTGGAACTGGGGATTGAACTCAGGCCCTTGCATTTTCCAGTTAAGCACATGTGTTAACTGCCATAGAATTTAGAATGAATCAAGCTATTTCAGTCTCCTTTCATTTAAACTGAAAAATGAATTTTCTAAGAACACCTGCTTTGTTGTGGTATCTGGAGGACTGAATCAGGAACACTGGGCAAGGCCCGTTGTCAACCAGAAAAGCCCATGTGCTGCTTGTTGCTCACTCCCTCCTATAGTTAGGGGGTAACCGTAGCTGTTCTCTGCTGTTTGCATGCGGGTGTTCTCCTCTGTACTGCTTAGGGAGCTAGAGAAGCATGTGTAGCATGGACGGCCATCCTATGTTGCCTAGGACTTTCCTGGTTTGATTTCTGAAATATCCATGCTCCAAGACTGTGTCCTGGAGACAACTGGGTCAATCACAAGCAAGTGTGCAGAGCACCACCTGCTTTTCCTGGTATCTTATCGAGGCATGAATTATCCTCATGCAGAAAATATTAGGAGATGACAAGTCATGTTTCAAAATGATCACCTAGGCCAGATTTCCCCGGACTACAGTAAGTTAGCCTCGGCTCCTAGGAGTTGGGAGAACACTTTTGCAGGCCTCGGAAAATAATGGAAAGTAGCGTTGCTGCGGTGTGCACTCAGAAAGCGTCTGAGTAGCAAGTGCCTCCAGGTTTAAAGCTCCAACACTAAAGTGTACACTGCAATATTTTATACGCCATTTACTTCTTGAGAGCTGAGCACACTAAAATTTGAGAAGCTATTAATCATTTCATAGGCAATTAGTAAACAAAGCATTTTTAAAAAATAAATCCACATTGTTTGTTTTACAAAACTAATGGTACAAAATGTTCAGAATGAGGACCACTGTGAAAAGTACCACATTAGGAATCACAGAGGTGTGTTCAGGGTTTAGGCCAGTGAAGTCCCATCAGCAGCAACCACCTACTCCTAGGCCAGAAAAGCCCTGTCAGTGTCTCCTTTCTCATTCATTTCCATTGGTCACATATCCTGCACACAATGTCAGGCTGCACTTTATACTTCATTATAACTTTGTAGTGTTTGTGGTAAGATATCTTATTTCCAGAGGCTGAAAGTATGATCTGCAAAACTATTCACCTATTGACATACAGGCTGGCAACCAAATGTGAGCTCCCCTGGGGTTCATGGGAGCTCTGCCTGAGTGTTTCATGCTGCAAATGCTTATTGTTAATGATGACAGTTTCTGGTGATAGCAAGAATCACATTTGTCCTTTCAAAGCCTACCATCCCTAAGAACTGCATTCTAAATTGCCCCCATTTAGTGTGATTCCTTATTATTCCTCAAATGCCCAGGAGTCATGTTTTCTTACTTTAATATAATGTTAAATATAATCCTATCAATAAACTGCAGTACTATATTGTTCATATTTTGGAAAAAATATATAGCTCATGATCCAAATAATTTTTTATTTCTCATCTGTGAGACAATCATTAATAAAACTGCATTTCTTATAAGAATAGACATTTCACTGTAAGACAGCACAAACCACTCAGACTGGCAAGATACAAATTAGCAGTGAAGAAACAAATCTGCTGGTTATAATATCCAGATGGAAATGAATAACAGAATCATCCTTCATCAAATCAAATGGCATCTTAATAAGTTGCTACATCATCTCTATTGATTTAATTTAGCTGGAAGATATCAGAAAATAATTATGATCTGCAAAAGTATCATTTCCTAAGCACATTAGCATTTGGCCTCTGAGTCCTCTCCTCTTAATTCTGTAGGTGAATTTAACTCTAAAATGGGCTTTAGACTACCCACTTGGGACCACTTCTGGAAATCCAGGAGCTGCTCTTCTTATTATTTCTAATAAAAACTCTCGTAATCTCTTCCTTTAGTTCACGACTTCATTCTTCAACATTTGCAGAAACATGAGCTCAGTATATATGATATTATCTGCAGGTCCTCCTGAGATACAAGATGAATAGGATGCAAGTCCCAGTGGGGCCTTTGAATTCTTTTTCCTCTTGCAATATGTCCTTGCTAAACTGTGATACCAGTTAGGGAATATATTTGCCCTGTCTGTCTGTCTGTCTGTCTGTCTGTCTGTCTGTCTGTCTGCCTCTCTTTTCACTGGATAACCTTTATGTCTCTTCTGCCATTTCTCTGGTGGCAGACATGGGGAACAGTATGCCTCACATAAAAATGAGGGGTCCTATACCAACCAATCTAAAAGACCACTGAGTATTGCTCTTTAATCTCAGGGAACAGGCTTTACTGGGTCTGATCAGTCTGGTGTGATCTCCCTCCTGCACGGTGGCAGGAATCTGAGCCTGCCTTTTCTCAGTTTCCTTTCCCATGTGATCCCCTGCTGGTGATGGAGCAGTTTTAGCTCTTGTCACTTTATTAGTCTCTTGGGACTGACAGCTCTTGGGTTAATGGTTCCATTAACTTGCCTAAGTAACAACAAACCTCATGACGCCTCTTAGCACCAACTTTCTCCCCCAGCCTTTGCTGGTCCCTCTCATTTCTTGCAAGCATGTTTTATTGAAGACCATAAATTCATCCTAGGAAAGTGTTTTATCTCAACTGCCCTTCCACCTATGGGGGAGCAGGGGTGTTTGGAAAGCAGGGACAAGCCTGGTACATAAAGTTCCTGTGCCTTACATGGAAAGCTACTATGCCTTGCATAGGTATGGCCATGAGCTCTGCACAGTTGATGTCAGCTCTGGCACTCCTCTATCCTTTCTCCATGCCCTTCCATTAGAAATAATGCTGTAGGGGACCAGGGAGATAGCTCAGTACTTTCCTGGCAAGCACAATTTCCTGAATTCAATCCCTGGTACTACAACCAAAAAAAAAAAACCCAGAAAGGAGGAAGAAGAAGAAGAAGAAGAAGAAGAAGAAGAAGAAGAAGAAGAAGAAGAAGAAGAAGAAGAAGAAGAAGAAGAAGAAGAAGCAGAAGAAGAAGCAGAAGAAGAAGCAGAAGAAGAAGCAGAAGAAGAAGCAGAAGAAGAAGAAGAAGAAGAAGAAGAAGAAGAAGAAGAAGAAGAAGAAGAAGAAGAAGAAGAAG
>PVJA010036623.1:0-20946 GCA_004027025.1 Myocastor coypus
AGAAAGAAAGAAAGAAAGAAAGAAAGAAAGAAAGAAAGAAAGAAAGAAAGAAAGAAAGAAAGAAATGAACTGTTCAAAAGGTAAAAAATAACTGGGAAGGAAAAAAGCAGAAAATCCTATATTTTAGGTTTGTTTGATTTGTTGGCACAGAGGTTTTCAGAATAGTCCTTTGAAATAACTTTGTGTACTGTTATTAAGAATCTCTTTGTTTAACTCCCAAATTTTAAAAAATTGAGTCTTCCATATCTGTTATTTTTTTTTTCATAGTCTGACTAGAAGCTTGTAAATTGTGTTGATTTTTTAAAATACTTTTGATTTTGCTATTATTTTTATTCTATTTCTATTGCTTTATTAATTTCTGGCTTTATTTTCACCATTATCTTCCTTCTAAAGTTTTGAGATTAATTTTCTCTTCTACTTCATCAAAGTGATAAAATTAGGCCATACACTCATGGCGTGGGGACTTCTAGAGCTTAAGATAAACTCATGATTCACTGTGATTATGGGTCTCAGTATTACTGGGATTATGGGTGTGAGTATTTCCCTACCCTGGAGCCAATAGCCTAAATGTTACATAAGAGAGACAAAGACACAGATTTTCTCTGTTACCATTGTTTCGTTTGTTTGTTTGTTTGTTTTGTTTTGTTTTGTTTTTTTAAGAATTATTTTATTTTATTTTATTTTATTTTTTTCTTGTTTCAGAATTTTTACTTGTTTATTTATTTTTATGGCCGGTTCAGCCTGCCCTGAGGGCAGGGCTGGCGCAGCATGTGGTTCCAGGGATCGAACCTCAGTCCCTGAAGCCGCCCAAGCTTTCCTAAGCAGGTGCTTTAGGCCACTGAGCCACCCTGCCGGGCCACATCTCTGTTACCATTCTTGCTGGTACTCTCCCATTTTGCTGTTGCTCTCTGCCACCACTATGAACTGCTGCTCTCTGCCATGTGCCATTCTGCCTTGGAGGCAGCAAAGTACGGACTGAAACTTCTACAAATTGAGCTAAATAAACCTTTCCTTCCTTATGTGTGTGTTGAATTATTGTGTCCCAACAGTGAGAAAAGAGTAACCAAGACAGGATTTGAACAAGTAATGGGGTCATAGCTAAGACTGTACTTGACCATGTGGATTATGAGCTTTTGAGAATTTATTATGGAAAATAGGAAAAGTTTGGAGATGTCCCCTACAGGAGAAGTTCTGGAATGCCTTAGGCTGTTCTGTATAGAAGATTCTGTTCAGCACTCAGAAAAATAAAAGGCTATAAATACCAGGTTGGGGAGGTTTCTGCTGGGAAGAAGGACTGCATTGGTTGTTGGACTCCAGATGATGTATATTGTGACTTGGCAGAAAGTTTGTCTGTGTTTTTCTTATGTCTAGAGACTGTGACTAAGACTGGGATTCAGTGTGTCAGGGTTAATCTCATAAAAGAAATTTCAAGCCAGTAAAATGTTGAGGCAGTGGCATAGCTATTGTTGGAAACTTTTAGTCAGATTTATGGTTAGAATCAAAATCGAAGAGCCCAGCAGGACAATTTAAAATATTGTGAGTTTGACCAGAATGGAAACATCTATAAAGCTATGAAGCACAAAGATAGAACTGGGGCAGAAATTCTGAATACAATGTGGAAAATGAAGAAAGGCTTCCTAGTTCCAGAAGCTGTTGCTCTTCTCTCAATTCTTTGCTGTTTTTCACCACCATGAACTGTTGCCTTCTGCCATGTGCCATTCTTCCTTAGAACCAGCCAAGTATGGACTGAAATCCTCACAAACTATGAGCTAGATAAGCCTTTCCTACCTTAATATTGAGTGCCAGGTATTTTGTCCCAGCAATGAGAAAAAAATAAATGAGAGTAGATAATGGCGTGAAAATTGGGAAATATAAATGCTAGACTTCTTAATGACATGTGGTATAGATTGTGACCGATGAATTCCCTATTACTATTGTGTGTTATACAAAACATCATCCATATGGTCTAGGTTTAAAGTAAATGTGTTTTTCTCTAGGGATGCCCTTTTCCAATAATTTTGAATCCTGTTTTGTTTAAAATATTTTACATTTTTAGGCTCTGAGTTCAAAGAAAAAAATTGCAACTGACATTTTTATTTTGAATCTTGTTTTTAATTATAAATTATCTAGAGTGGTTTGGTAAACATGGTATTTTTAAATCCTTTCTTTGTAATGTAGGCTTTTCAAAAGAATTATTTGCAGAGAAATTACATTAGTGCACTATGTCAACAAAAATAGACTTATTTTTCAACAATAAATTTCCATGACTTAGAGTTTTTGAGATGACTGTGTTTAGAAAGCTGAACAGGAATATATGGTGTTTATCTTGTTATGAAGTTATTTGTGGCCTATTTATCGACTACCTGACACTTAATAGCATGTTATCCTACACTAAGCATGATGTGAATCAGTCCACTCAGTGATTACCTCTGTGGCTTGGTGTCCATAAAGTTGCTCCATTGTTGACAAGTGTTGATGCGATGTCTGTGATTTAAAGTTAGGGACAGCTGAACTAGCTAATTCAGTGCAGTGGAAGAACCTACTCAGGCACTTGTTTAATACTTTGACTTTGAAAAGCCCTCATCAACTGTGTTGATGTTTGCAGGGTTTATTTCTTTACTGTCGGAAAGGTCATAGAAATCTTTCCTTTGTTCCCTCTCTCAGAAATATTATAAACATAAAGACTCAAAATTCATTTTAACTATGACATTATAACCACAATTCAACACAAAGACTAATCATACAATACTGGTTAAGACTTTAATATCTTAGCTTATTGTTATTGCCCCTTTTTTAAAAAATTTAATTTTAGGGAAGGGTCTACAGGGTGTTCAGGGTCTCACTATTAGATCGGACTTGTAGCGATCTGCCCATTTACAGCCACCCAAGAGCTGGGATTAAAAAATAAAATAAAATAAAATAAAATAAAATAAAATAAAATAAAATAAAATAAAATAAAGTAAAATAAAATAAAATAGCTGGAGTTACAGATGTGTGCCATCATGCCCACTCTCAATTACCATCTCAGCATATACCCTGCAGGCCGGGCCACCACTGCAGGCCAAGAGATCAAACTCTGGCTTCTGTGGCTGCTTGCAGGCACTTTAATCTGCTCAGCTATTTGGCCAACCCTCACTGCCCCAATTGAAAATGTTTATACTATTAATTTTTTATCAACCATAAAAATAATGGAGAACTAGTGTAGGAAATCTACTTTGAAATTTGAATTGGTTTAAATTTCCATAATTGTATAGCCAATGAGTAGTACCACAGAGACATTTTAAGTATTTCGTTATTGTTTCTGAAACCAAATATTTTTTAAAAAATATTTGTGGTTTTAAATGAATTAATGATGTTAACTTAGCCACAAATTGCTCTTCAAAGTAACTGAATATTCTGAGCAGAAAGTTTTGTGATGATTTTGAAAACTATTTTTTTTTTTTTTTTCCTGTGGGGAACACTGATTTCACAATTGAAAAAGTGTGCTCTTAAGAAGAAGCAAGAGAATTACAACTGCATGCAGGCACGATATATGGCTATGTCAGCTCTCATGTCTAGGGGAGATTAAATAGGTGTCCTTGAAGAAATAACCTAGCACAGAAGGCTTCAGAAATATTTCTTCTCAGGAAACAAATTTTTTTTTTTTTAAATCTTTAAAGGATCTCACAACACATCTCAGACTCATAGTGATCCTTTTGTTTTCAGCCTCCCCCCTGCTGGAATTATAAGTGTGCAGCACCATGGACTCCTTAGCCAGCTTAGAAAACCCTAGGGTCATTTTATGTGGAACCTGGGATGGAAATCTTGTCCCGGTGCTTGCCTAAGCAGGCACTTAGTCCACTGCGCTATCTCACCAGTCTACGAAGGTGTTATTTAAACAATATATTCCACATGAAAATAACTAGTTAGTGGCACCAAAGAAAGTGTTTTAGCAATAGTTTTCAAGAAAACAAAGCTTTTGATTAAGATTGGGATTATATTTAGCCTCTTTTTACCAAACAAGGCTATGTCTTACAGATCGTGCAAGTAACTGCACAGTTGACGTCTCTCATAGAATTCCTGAATGATTAATGAACTGGTTGCCAGTGGTGGTAAATGACTGAAAATAATGGGCTTAAAGATTATTGACTCAGGGACTGACTGACCATCACAATGGGACCGAGGAAGCAAGGCTCACTAGAACTTACAAGAGACTCTCCTAAGTCCACAATTTCATCAATCTAGGAAATATGTGCTAGAACATAAAAAATAGTAAGAAAAAAGAAAACAAAAAAAGAGAAAAGAAAACTCCAACCAAAGGAAAGTGGCATGGAGGAGGACACACCAGATTAAATGTGTCAATAATGGTGTGTAATAGCTAGCTTTCCCATTTAAAAAAAAAAAAAAAAAAAACTCAAGAAGGAAGAGAAGTTTACTGGTTCATTGTTTCAGGGGGGTTAGTCTATGGTTGGTCAACTTAAAGACAGACATTCTATGGCAGGATGCACAGATAGAACAGAGCTTCTCCTTTTATGCCAGCCAAGAAGCAGCAAGACAAGGAGAACCTGGGTTTGACCCAGCCCCTCATACAATCATGCGATTTCAGAAGGGCATTTCATATCTAAACTACAGTAAGGATGTTTAGAAGAACCAATGTGACTCCTCCATCCCATCTCTAAATGAAGGTCATGTTCAGTAAACAGGTCTTCTAGGAAACTACTCAAATTTACAGGAAATAAGAAGCCAAGTGCTGCTGTCACAATGAAGTTGACAGTAAGCAACCAGCCTAGCAGGCACACAAAGTCCGGGGCCTGCGTGTCCTAATCTACGCTGCAAAACAGCAGATGCACAAGATAGTCATGAGAAGAATTCTTGTCAGAGTGCTAAGGAGGCACAAGCCAAAAATCACTGAGGGAATGGTAACTGATATAGGAGCAGGGAACTCCAGGGACAGGTGGCAAGGAGTCAACGTCCTGGTTAGGAACACAGGACCAGTCATTGACAGATTGCTATGAAGGTGAGGATTCCAGATGCATGCAGTAGATGTGACTAGAGAAACTGTGGAAAAGCTCAGGAGGACTGCCAAAACTGGCACTCTTTACCAACTTCTGGTCACTGCTAATCTCTGCGTATAGGAGTGTAGTCCTGTTCTGTGTCCTCCACACACCCCTGCACTCTATGTAGGCCCCTTCCCAATGCTCACGAAGCTTGCAATGTGTGGGCCTGTGTGATGTTTCTACTCCCACACTCCAGAGGCTACTGAATTTCATACAGAAAGGCTCTCTTTTTATTGTCACTAAATACCACTGAACTTATGAGTAGGAATGAGAGCCACTGAAAGGCTCAACACCTAGGAGGCAGGATCACTGAGGGTGGACAAAACAAGCCAAATTAGTACCTGCGGAAGTTTTTTCATGCCAGCCCTCAGAAAATACTGAAATCCTAGGTCAGATTGAATCACAGCAAGCACCAATATTGCTTTAATCTGGAAGTGAAAGGGCATAGAAAACCCATCAGAACTGCACTGAGGTGAAGTTACTGCCTCCTGTCTCACCACAGGGAAGCACTGAAATTGCCAGCCAGAGAAAAGCTGCACAGAACGACATAACTGCAAGTGAGAGTGCTTAAAGTTAAGAAAAGGTGAACAGGGCAGAGTAAGTGGCTGAGCCTCCGAATGTCAGCCAAGAACTAGATCTTGCTGCCTGCTGTGTGAAGAGCACTGGTAACCTGCTCACATTCCTAGAACACTTGCAATTCCCATAGCTCACATCCTTTCTATTATTCTGTATGTGTGTGTGTGTGTGTGTGTGTGTGTGTGTGTGTGTGTGTGTGTGTTTCTTTTTTATGTTTTGACTTTCAAGTGCCAGGACTTTGCATGTATGCTTGTAGTTACGTGTTCAAGTTTATTGCTGTTGCTTATAAAATATTCCATGTCGTTAAGTTGCATTTCTGCACTTCAAGCATTGTTGTTTTGTACTGTCTGATTTTGCTTGACTACTAATTCTGTAGTTCGGTGCAGTCTCCCCACCTCTCCTTTCAGCTCCTGATTGCAGTCTCGTCTTTCTCTTCCTTTCTTACTCCCCTTTTATGTTTTGGCATCTCTCAGCTCTTCCATCATATCTTACATTTTTCCATATTTTATCCTTTTTCTCTAGTTTTTCCCATTTTTACACATAAAATATTAAGATTTATTCTAAGTATGACATTATCTTAATTCCTTACTACTGTTAAGACACTACTTAGATTCACTATCCCTGCAATTTCTTTAACTTTCGACATAAAGATCTTCACTTCATTCTCTTCCTTTACTCCCCTTCTCAAACTTTCAGTGGTATACCTTCCACCTTTCCTTTTCTTTTGCTCAACAAAAATATATTAGTAAAACATGACTTCTTCCTTTTTATTAATGTAGAGTGTGTATGAAAGACATATGTTTCAGAACAGCTGCCTTTGTATGTTAACTAATATTTGTGTTTCAACAGTTTTACACTGTCCTACCAAGTCTTCTCTCCAAAAAGGTACTGTCTTAGATGTTATAACATAGGTCTTTTGCTATCCAGATATAAACATCATAAAACCTTTCATGCCCTTTACTAATAACTCTCTTCTTTGCTTATTTTCCCTGTACAACCACACAGACTTTTTCACGTCTTCTCTTCCTAGATCGTTTATAGTTATATAAATAACATGAAAAATTAATTTCTTTCTTTATTTCTGTTTTTTGCCCCTTTTAGTCTCCTATTTTTCATAATTTTTTATTTCACTTTCTTTCTTTCTTTCTTTCTTTTTTGTCTTTTTGAGACAGGGTCTCACTATGCAGTTCAGGCTGGCCTTGAGCTCACTTTTGTAGCCTAGGCTCATCTCAAACTCGCACCAATCCTCCTGCCTCAGCCTCCCTAGGGTTGGGATTACAAGCATGTGCCACTATGCCTGGCTCAAATTTTCTATTTCTTTTATTTTTTCTTTTCAAAATCAAAATCAGGACCTTGTACTTGCCAGGTAGCAACTTATGCTGCTGAGCTATCTCACTTGGTCTTCTTTCAATTATTTTTAAATCCTTCTTTTTCTAAAGTCTCCTATACCCAAGATTTTTCTCTATCACTTGGAGTTCTTTTTCATCATGGGCTATTTTTAATTAATTAATTAATTAATTTGGTACAGGGTCTTATCATGCAGTTCAGACTGGTAGTGATCCTCCTATCCCAGCCTCCCCAGCACTGGGATTATAGCAGTGCCTCACTGTGCCTGGTTTCAGTGGCCAGCATGGCACACTTGGTGTTCTGAGGCTGCCATGTGGTACCAGAAATTGAATCTGGGTTTTTGTTCTTGCGGGCAGGAACTTATACCACCAAACTATCTCTGAAGCCCTAATCATGGGTTATTTAAAGACCAGAAAACTGGATTAAAAGTTTTAAAATTATACATCAATACACCACTTTGATATTGATACTGATGTCAGTATTTGATACCTATTTGAAATTGTGAGTGGGCATTTACATTACACCGAGGATTCTATCTGGCAGAACTGATCAATAGCACTAAACACAAAAACGACAATCATGAGAAAACATGGCAGGAAACCACTGCGGAAACCTGTAACTGGGCCTAGCCAGAAGCTCAGTTTTTTAGTGTTTGCTTAGGCAGATGCACAGGCCCCAACCGCAGAGAGCACAGATACTGCAAATGAGACTGGGCGTGGTGGTACACACCTATAATTCCAGTGCACGGGAGGCTGAAAAACAAGTAGAATCGTTACAAGTCCAGTCTGTGCAGTGAGAACCCTATAGACCCTGTACTAAATACATTTAAGGAAAAAAAAAAAATCTGTGACTACTCAGAATCTTAACCCTTGGGCATAGAAGTAGTAGTTCTAGGCAAAGTACTCAGAAACCAAAAAAGGTACACATCAGCAAATATATGAGATACTCTGAGTTCAAAGAAGAAACTAATAAGAAAATGAAAGATTTATTTGAAAAGCTTTTCGTCAAGCTGTAAGAAGGTAAAAATAGGTGATTGAATTAAAACAATGAAGGATCCAACTAACCACTTTAGCAAATGGTTAGATGTTATGAAAAAATATTGGACAGAACTCCTGGAAATAAACATAATAATTAAAGAAAAAACAAACTACTGTTGAAATTGGTGCCAACAACAATCAGAAGAAAATACTTCAGGTCTATAGAACAACAAAAATGTAGTAGCTCATTTGGTAATGCTCTAAAAACATTACCAAATGGGGTAATATCAATATAAAGCTCATAGATGACTCCAGAGGAAATAACTCAAGAATTATAGGAGCTAAAGAAGGGCTGATGGGAAAACAAAGACATAAGAAAAAAGTATTCATTTAAATAAGTGCATGCCACACATAGCAGTACATGTCTGTACTCCCTGTCTGTATTTGGGAGGCTAAGGCAGAAGACTGTCTGTGAGCTTGATGTCAGTTTGGACTACATAAGGAATTTCAAGGCAAGCCTGCACTACAGAGAAAGAGTCTGCCTTAAAATACATTTCCAAATTTACAAACTGAAATCTGTGACTAGATATAAAGAGATATTTACAACTGCCAAAGGGATATGACTAGAACAAAGTGAAACCTTACCCTACAATAACAGCAAAGCAAGTGGTATAGCAATACCAGACTGCAAATTACACTACAAAGAAAAGGAGGCAATAAAAAGGGTCAACAAAACTGATCATTAGAGAAATGCAAGTCAAAACAACATGGAGGCCTAGCCAGAGAGCTCAGTGGACTGAAGCCTCTGTTTAAGCAGAACACAGTGGTGGGGGTTCCATTTGTGGTTTGCAGTTCTGGCCTTTCCCTGGGGGCCTGCTGAGACAACAATTAAGACTGGGCATGGTTACATTCAAGCACCTGTAATCCCATTGCTGGAGTGGCTGAAAACAGGGGCATCACTACAAGTCTGATCTATGTAGTAAGACCCTGTAGACACTGAAGACCCTGTCCTAAATACATTTAAAAAAAAACCCAAAACAAAATACAAAACATTAAGGTTTCATCTTGTACTGAAAAGAATGGTGTGCGCTTGGAATGCACTGAACAGCAAATGCTAGGTTGACTGTGGTGAAAAAGGAAGCCTCCTGAACTTTGGTGGGATGGTCACTAGTACAACCATTATGAAAATCATCATGAAGATTTTTACAAAGAATTGAATTTAGAAATTCCGTAAGACAGCTATTCTTCTGCTAGATATCTTCCCCAAGGAGATAAAAATCATTATGTTACAGTGACACCTGCATCTTAATATTGATAGCAACTGTTATGATTTGTGCCTAGTTATTACCCCAAAGCCTCATGCAGTTATGGGGTGGGGACTTCTAGAGTTTGAGATTAACTCATGATGCACTGGGATTATAGGTGATCCAAAGATGAGATTATGGTTCTGAGTATCGGTGTGTGGCCTGAGACAGAGTGCCTAACTGTAATACGAGAGAGACAGAGAGAGAGACGGATTCTCTGTCTCTCTCTCTGTCTCTCTGTCTGTCACTGTCTCTCTGTTTCTGTCTGTCTGTCTGTCTCTCTGTCTCTCTCTCTCTTTCTGTTGCTCTCTGTTGCCCTGGTTTGTCAGTTGCCTCTCTTGATTGTGATTGTTGCTATTCCACTGCCATGAACTACTGCTCTCTGACATGTGCCCCTCAGTCTTGGAGGTTGCTGAATATGGACTGAAACCTCGAGGAATTGTGAGCTAAATAAACCTTTCCTTTCTTCATTTTGGGTGCCACATATTTGTCCAAGCAATGACAGAAGAGTAACTGAGACAGCAGCGTATTTCCTAATGACTTAGTTCTGGAAGCAATCTATATACCTATCAGCAGATGATTGGATAAACACAATGTCATATACACCACTAAAGTATGAGGAGTTACACATTTGTCAGAAAATTGATGCACCCAGAAAAAATAACACTGAGTGAAATAGATAATGCCTACAACCTTAAAACCTATATGGTTCTTTTCATAGAGTTTGATGCAAAATCTAAACAAAAAAATAATAAAAGGTAGAAAGGTATAATGAGAAAGATCATGTGCAATAAGGAAGTGGTACACAGGACAAGGATGAAGGGGTGAGGCAGAGAGGAAGGGGAGATGAGAGGAATAACAATGTGCCTTGCGCAGGATCCTAATAACTCCAGTCAATGTAAGCATTATATACCATAATGTGAGCTCAGGTAGATAATATTGGCAAGTACACAAAAGGTGATAGAGAAAAGACACAAGAAAAGATTATATACTATGTACATGCAACTGCTCCCTAAAATGATTGGACATTGTGTTAATTTCAAATTCATAATGATGAAATAATGGTTTCAAGATATTTAAAAAACTAGCCGGGCGTGGTGGCACACACCTGTAATTCCAGCACTTACTTGGGAGGCTGTGGCAGGAGGATCAGTGTGAGTTCAAGACCAGCCTGGGCTACAAAATGAGCTCAAGGCCAGCCTGACCTGAACAGCAAGACCCTGTCTGAAAAAGACAAAAAAAAAAAAAAAAAGATATTTAAAAAACTGGAAAAAATATGCTATACATGACACATTGCTATTAAAATCTAGAAAAAGTCAAGAAAACTAAAAACCCTAAAAGGAAACTGGAGATTAGCTCATAAAGATAAGCCTATCCTTATACCAGCCAATCTTGCAACATGCACATCAATGCCAGGAGATGTTGGATTTAAGGTTTGAAGCCCTGAAAAAAATTTCCAATCCAGATTACTGCATCTTGCAAAAGTATTCTTTTTTTTTTTTTTTTTTGTCTTTTTTAGACAGGGTCTCACTGTGCAGTTGAGGCTGGCCTTGAGCTCAATTTTGTAGCCCAGGCTGGTCTCAAACTCACACCAATTCTCCTGCCTCAGCCTCCCGAGTGCTGGGATTACAGGCGTGTGCCACCACACCCGGCTTGCAAAAGTATTCTTAAAAACTGATGAACTCAAAACTTTCTGCAACGAAGAATTTATGGAAGTTCATGACCACTAAACTAGCATTGCAGAAAATGCCCAAAGGAATAGTACACAGAGATGGTGAAGCCTACTTCACTACTGAGCCCCAAGGAAAGAATACACTTAACTGAGAGAGCAGATAAACAAAGGAAAAAAAAAAACACTAAAAATTCAGTAACATGAATCAATAAGTACCGACTGATAGTAAAGTTCAACTAAATAATTTTAATTTCCAATGAAAAGACACTGACAGATTCGATCAAAAGCAAAACCCAGCTGGGAAATTAGCTCAGCAGTGCCTGCCTGGCAAGCAGAATATCTGGGTTCAATACCTGATACCACATGCCATGCTGGGCCCAGATTCTCCAGCAAACTATGCAGACCCAAAACCAGGAGTAGTGGGGAATGCCTGTAATCCCAGTACTTGGAAGGCTGAGACAGGAGAATCACGAGAGTCTGAAGTGTGCAGTAAAACACAGTGTCAAATACATAAATAAAAAAATAAAAGAACAAAACCAAACTGTTTCCTTTCAGGCACACATCCTATTCATAAATATACTTTTATGGGTCTGAACATGCACCTAGAGCTTAAAAGCAAGCAGGAGGAGCAATCCTAATTTTGGAACAAATGGACTTCAAAAGAAAATGTATCAGAAGAAAAAAATAAAGTCATTACATATTAGTAAGAATTTTCTATAGGAATATATTATTACTGTAAGTATGTGTGTTATATGTCAACACACATGACCTTACAGGAAAAACCTTTTGATAAAAGAAGAAAGGCACCAATTGAAACATAGTGGACATTAACACCCCACTGACATGTAAGGATCCACGAAGCAAAAGCAGAATGAAGAAATATATAAATTGAACCATATCACTGAACAAACAGGCCTAACAGATATCAATGAAGTGTTTCATCCATCAACCCAAAAATTATACTGTTGTCAGCAATCCAGGGAATTTTCTCCAAAATAGAACATACATTAGGCCACATAGCATGTTTTTAAAATATAGATCACAAGCCGGGCGTGGTGGCGCACGCCTGTAATCCCAGCACTCGGGAGGCTGAGCCAGGAGGATCGGTGCGAGTTCGAGACCAGCCTGGGCTACAAAAGTGAGCTCAAGGCCAGCCTGAACTGCATAACGAGACCCTGTCTCAAAAAGACAAAAAAATAAATAAATAAATAAATAAATAAATAAATAAATAAATAAATAAAATAAAATAAAATAAAATAATAAATAAAATAAAATAAAAAAATAAAATATAGATCACAAAAAAAATCAGAGCAAGAAATAAATAAGTCAGTAAAATTATATTTAAAAGGACAAATTACAATCAGCTAACCTTTAATGAAATTTCCTGAAATGAAGAAAGAAGAGCCCAGTATCCATGATATTAAAAACAAAAACATGAAATCACATTGGATGCCTCTGAAGTCCAGAGGCTCATGAGAAATGATATGCAACTCATTGTCCAGTTTACTGGAAAATGTAAATAAAATTATTGAATCCTTGCAAAGAAAAACTGAGTCAGGAAACTATCAAAATCCTAAAAAAAAAAAAAAAAAAAAACCTCTTACGGTTTATCTCTAATATTCCTCTAAATCCTATTATATCATAGGTAAGTTTGGGGACGTAACTATGTTGGGACACTGGATTAGTCCATTCCTGGGTTTATAGTGTAATATGATATTAGGAGGGAAAGCCTAGTTGAAAAGAGTTGGATAACTTTGGAGGTGACCCAGCATGGTTTGTATCCATTCTCTTTCCGTCATTCACTTTTCTAACTATGCTATGTGCAAGTCTCCTCTGCCATATTCCTCTGAAAGTCAGCTTGTATTACAGTGAGCTGACTATGGATTGAAATCCCTGAAAATGTAATCCAAAATAAACCTTTCCACATTTAACTTGTGTGGGTCAGGTATTTTTCCCATCAGTGAGAAAATAACTAAGACAGGTTTTACTACAGTACACAGAGTCGTTGTTCTGAGGGCCTCAACCACGTGGTTCAGAAGCCTTTGGAACTGACTTCCTTGAAAAGTTTGGAAAAATTTGGAGATGCTGGATGAAGAAGCAGCTGTAGATTGCTATAAACTGTGATAGGGGTCCTGATAAGAATTTTAAAGACTAGAATGCTGAAAAAATTGTAGTCATTAAAGATAGGGATGAGGGGCTGGGGAAATAGCTCAGCAGAAAATGTTCTTGTCTGTCAAGCTCAGGGTCCTGAATTCAATCCCCAGTAATTCAAAAAAAAAAAAAAAAAAAAAAAAAAAAAAAAAAAAAAAAAAAAAAAAAAAAAAAAAAAAAAAAAAAAAAAAAAAAAAAAAAAAAAAGGATGAGGAGATTGTGAACCAGTATGACACTGGCAGTTGGATTCCAGGCCATGTGCATTTTACTTTGATAGAACATGCGTCTGTGTTTTTTCATCTTCAAAGATAGTGTGGAACACTAAGATTTCCACCGGCAAGCTAATCTGGTAGAAGAAATGTCAAGGCAGTCTGTTTTTGAAACAGTGCAATGGTTACTACAGTGAGCTTTAAATGAGGTATATCTTGCTGGTCAAGAGCAAATGGAAAAGCAGAAAGATTTGAACAGCTCTGGATCTTGGCTGGAAAGGAAGATCCAGTATAGATGTGCAAAAATGGAACAGAGGAGAACTTGGTTACTGAAAAAAATTAGGACTAAAATGGCAAGCACTTTGAAACGTATCATGATGTGTGTCTAGGTATCCTCCTCTAAAGCCTCATGCAGTCACTGGGCATGGTCCTAGAGTTTGTGATTAGTTCATGATCCAAGGATTGGATTATGGGTCTGAGTGCTACTGGAATTATGAGTGTGAGTGCTACACCGAACCCAGAGCAGATAACCTGAATGCTACTTAAGAAAAACTTGCTGTCTGTAGCCATTGTTGCTGCACCTCCCTGTTTTTGCTCTTGCTGTTTTGCTGTTTTCCACCACTATGAACTAATACCCCCTGCCATACACCATTCTACCTTGGAGCTAGCTGAATATGGACCAAAATCTCCACAAATTGTGACCTAAATAAGCCTTTCATTCCTTAATTTAGGGTATTGGATATTTTGTCCCAGCATGGATAGAAATATAATAGAGACAGAACAATATAATAGAAAAGGTGGCACAAGGGCATCACAGGAACCAGCAGAACTTTACCTTTTGTAGCCTTTGAATTGTGAAAGTAAAAGGCTTAGCTTCAAGAACACAACACAAGGGTACCATGTTTCCAAATGCTGGTGGTCTGGGGAATTTGTTCTCCAGAATAACGTTCATAGAGCTCTACAATACAGGCACTTGATCCCTTATCAAAAAGAAAAAAAGGCGGACGTGGTGGCTCACGCCTGTAATCCCAGCACTCGGGAGGCTGAGCCAGGAGGATCAGTGCGAGTTCGAGACCAGCCTGGGCTACCAAAGTGAGCTCAAGGCCAGCCTCAACTGTATAGCGAGACCCTGTCTCAAAAAGACAAAAAGAAAAAAAAAAAAAAAAAAAAAAAAAAAAAAAAAAAAAAAAAAAAAAAAAAAAAAAAAAAAAAAAAAAAAAAAAAAAAAAAAAAAAAAAAAAAAAAAAAAAAAAAAAAAAAAAAAAAAAAAAAAAAAAAAAAACTTAGTTACTACTCCAGGTTAGAGTAAAACTAACCATCATCTTCATGGTGCAGGTTTTATGTGCATGCAAAATGCAAGTGTTATAAGGTCAAGAAGTCTTGGACCCAGATTTTGGAATGACTGGGAGCAAAGGGAGTATGACTCTGAAAGGAAGATGAATGAAGTTTTAAGGGGGAAATAAAATGTGTGTTGTGACACTAGAAGGTTGTATAATTCCAGGAAAACTACAAGGAATGAGAAAATGTGGCCCAAGAAAAAGGCTATGAAACTCATAAACAAATATTCCATAGAGAAAGCACCACCCAAGTCCTTTAGATTTCATATCCAGCCTCAGATCCCAAATAGAAATGAAAAATTTTGTTATAAAGATTAGACATTATGAAAAATTGAAATCATGCCACAGATACAGGAATAGTACATGTGTTAGTCAATAAATGTAACATATCATATGAATTGAATTATTAAAACTAAATAATTATCTTAACAAATGCAGAAAGTCTTTGATAAATTTCAATACACATTCATAGTTAAAAACTTGATAAAAATAAACGTAGGATGAGACTACTTCCAACTGATAAAATCTATTGTGTGAATCCACTTCAAACAAAGAAATATGAATAGTAAATGAAAATGCAAAATATATTCATTACAGATATGATTCTTCAAATAGAAGACCTAGAAGAGTCTACAAGAATCCTTCCTTTCTTTCTTTCTTTCTTTCTTTCTTTCTTTCTTTCTTTCTTTCTTTCTTTCTTTCTTTCTTTCTCTCTCTCTCTCTCTCTCTCTCTCTCTCTCTCTCTCTCTCTCTCTCTCTCTTTCTTTCTTTTTTTCTTTCCTTCTTTTGTTGTTCTGGGATCAAACTCTGGGCCTTACACTTGCGAAGAAGGTTCTTATGCCAATGAGCTAAAATCTGGCTACATACCAGAATACTTTCACAGAGAATATATAACAGAAACAAAGTTTCAGGATACAGTGTCTACACTCTAAAATAAATAGCTTTTCTATGCAACAGTAAGAAACTTAATGAATAAAACATTCAGAAAACTTCTGTGTTCATAGTATCTCCAATGAAATTGATATTCCCTGAAGTCTACCCAAGAGATTGAAAGAACTTCTGCAGTTAATACTCTAATACTTTGAATAAAAAGATTGACAAGGTCATTAGAAAGTTGAAATACATATCCATTCCCAAATAGACAAAAATAAGTACTATCAGAATCAGTACTCACCCAATACTTTGAAATAAAATTATAAATATGTCTAAAGCAAATTTTATCTAAATTCCACCTGCATTCCTCAGAACCAGAAGAAAACTCAAAATTTTAATGTGGAAATGAAAGAGGCAGAATAGCCAAAGCAATCCTGATCAAAGGCAAGGTAGGATGTATTGAGATCTGAAATTTTAAGATACAGTATAAATTTAGAGTAATAGTAACAGTACAGTTTGGGTGCATAGACATATAGACCAGTGGCATAGGGAAGAAGAGAAGAGACCCATAGACTTTCAGCTGTCTGCATTTTAACAAAGATGCTAAAAATAAACACAGACAAAGATAATCTCTTTAAGAATTGATGCTGAGGAAACAACTTACCTACATGCATAAAATGAATGTAGACATCTATCTCTTTGAATTAAATTAAAAAATGAATTCAACATCTATGTATAGGCTGAGGATATAGCTCTGGCATAAGTGCCTGCCTGGCTAGCCTAATGACCTGAGTTTGATTCTACATACAAAAGCATGCCAACAAACAAATATCTACTACACAAATGAAAATATAAATTGCTGTCTCTTCTGGAAAATACAATGGTAAAATTCTTGAAGACATAAACTTAGAAAATGACTTTCTGAACAAAATCTCAATTGAACAATAAATAATAATGCCTATTATCACCACGTGGAGTGATGTCAATTAAAAAATGAAAGTAAATAATCAATGGAATAAAGGGACAACTGAAAGAATCAGAAAAAAATGATTTGTGAACTGTTATACAGATAAAGCAGATTTAGGTCATAAAAATCAGTATCCTTGACACAAAATACTCGTGAGGAGAGGAAAAAGGAAATGAATAGGTGCTTCTCAAAAGATGAAGTACAGTTGACCAATATGGAAGTTAGAAAGCGCTCCCTTTTTTGGCTACTAGGGCACTACAAATCAAAATTACATGGAGATTCTTACTCAGTGCAGTAACAATGGCTATCATCAAAGATTACAAAACAATAAATGCTAGTGAGGAAGTGAGAGAAGTCAATGCTTCTGCCCTGTTAGTAGGAATGTGAAGTAGTACACGGACTGTGGAAATCAATATGGAGATTCTTCAAAAACTAAGAATAGCAATTTCATTTGACCCTCTCGTAGAGCATCACAAAAGAGCTGATGTCACTGTATTACTGAGATACACACTCAGCAATGTATATGCCAGTAAAGTTGACAAAGGCTCAACAAGGAAAATTGCCAAGTCGCTGATCAACAGATAAATGGATCAAGAAATATGGAATCTAAAGACGGGCGTGGTGGCTCACGCCTGTAATCCCAGCACTCGGGAGGCTGAGGCAGGAGGATTGGTGTGAGTTCGAGACCAGCCTGGGCTACAAAAGTGAGCTCAAGGCCAGCCTGAACTGCATAATGAGACCCTGTCTCAAAAAGACAAAAAAAAAAAAAAAAAAAAAAAAAAAAAAAAAAAAAAAAAAAAAAAAAAAAAAAAAAAAAAAAAAAAAAAAAAAAAAAAAAAAAAAAAAAAAAATGCAATCTGTATATAATGAGGTATTCTTCAGCCATAAAAAGGATAAACTAGACTCTTTTAAATATAAATAGATTTTGATCGTTGATGTTAAATGAAATAAATCTGACATGGAAGAATGAATGTTGCATAGTTTTTATTATAGAGGAAATAAGAAGGTTGACATTTTGGAGATAAAAGTGTGGATGGTGGAAAGGCAAGGGAAGGAAGGAAATGTGGATTAAATTGATCGATTGTTATGCATCACCAGCACATAATTTTAAAACTCACTAAGTGAAAAAAAAAAATGAGTGACCCACTATAACTTTAAAACAAGAAACCCAAAGGGTTCAGATTTTCTGCTTTTTTTTTTTTTTTTTTTTTTTTTTTAGATAATCCTCGGGGCCCAGCGGGATGGCTCAGTGGTCTAAAGCGCCTGCTTGGGAAAGCTTGGGCGGCTTCAGGTACCACGGTTCGATCCCCGGCACCACATGCTGCGCCAGCCCTGCCGTCAGGGTGCGGGCTGAGCCAGCCATAAAAAAATGAGTGAATAAGCAAATAAAGGTTATGAAACAAGAAAAACATAAAAAAAAAAAAAAAAAAGATAATCCTCTTTCAGTTGTAAGACAAACACAATTTAACCTGAGACAAATTAACTAACCTATATATTTAAGGATTTGTTTTGGAGCAGCTCACATAATTAAAAAAATGCTAAGCATCTATAACATTTAAGAATAACTCAGGGTTTAATGGTATCAGGATTTCCTTTGAACATTTCACCACTCCTATTTCTTTACAGGCTTGTTATGTTTTATATGTAGTTGTCCCCCCAAAGCCTCATGCAATCATTGGGCGGGGACTTCTAGAGTTTGAGATTGACTCATGATCCACTGGGATTATGTGTTCTAGTACTGATGGGATTATGAATCTGAGCACTTCTGGGATTATGGGAGTGGCCTAAGGCAGATAGGCTGAGGCAGAGAGCCTGAATGTAATATAAAGAAGGACAGAGAGACAGACTCATACTGTTGCTCTCGGCTGCCCTGATTGGCCTGTTGCTTCTGTCGTGATTGTTGCTGTTCCACCTCCATGAACTGCTGCTCTCTTTCCTGTTCCACTCAGCCTTGGACCAGCCATACATGGACTGAAACCTCGAGTAACTGTGAGCTAAATAAACCTTTCCTTTCTTCATTTTGAGTGCCAGGTATTTGTCCCAGCAGTGAGTGTAAAGTAACTAAAATAAGGGTTGCGTTCCTTTCTGAATGTAAACTAATAGTAACCTTAGTTTTGCATCTGCACTTGAAAAGCACAGGATACTTCCAAACATCTGGAAATTCATTCAAAAATGGGCCTTATGTAGCAAACCTTTGGGACATTGACTATGAAAATCAATTTAATATTTTCAAATCTCATTATTTATTTCTATGGTTAGAAAATAGCATCAGTTATTTTAGGACAAATTAAACTATAGAAATGACTAAAACACAGTGGACACAACATGTACCATTTCTTCCTTCCATACCTTTGCTGAGTGGCCCTGAGTTTAGCCCTTGCTGAGTGGTATGTGGTAGGTGATCAATTTATTCAGTTTTTCTATGTTTTAGTTTTTTTGTTTGTAATGTCTGAGTAAGAACTATTACCTAACTGGTAAGATTGTTCAGAAAATTTAATTAGAAAATGTACATAAAGTATTTGGAAAAGTGCCTAGTATATAAAAACACTGAATAAATATTAGTCATTTCTCTTATTAGCATTACTATACTTATTATTTTTTCAACTTATAATAAGTAGGTTTATGTTCTTCTCATGATTCATGCAGAATTAACAAACATTTCTTTCATGGTGTGTATCTTCTTGTCTCACATCCGCATACTTTATCAAAGCTTTTTATTCTTAACACAGTAAGGTCTTCTACACTTCCTTATAGAACACAGATGACACGTCGTACTTGCTAATTGGCTAGGATCAGATACTATTCCTACGTCCCACATTAACTTTCTTGTAGTTTTAGTTGTGCTTTGAATAATTTATAATCCAGAGTTATTGTGACATAGCAAAATTTACAGAGTGGTTCTGAAAAGAACCTGGGAATCATGGGTTGAGGAGGTGAAGAAGCACTGAACACAGGCTCTTTCAGTAAGTATGTAGATTGTTCTGACTTCAACAGCACATACATCAATAAATACATAGATCAGAGAAAGATGCTCTAATTGTTTGAAACCTGACCCAAGTGTTTGATTACCTTTGCATGATGCAACTATGTTTAATGACTGGTTTTCTGTCATTTGCTATTGATGAGAAGAAAGATAAGGAGAAAGTGAATACTTATTTATTTATTTATTTATTTATTTAGTGAAAGGTCTACATGGTGTTCAATCTCACTACTAGATTGGACTCATAGTGATCTGCCTGTTTATAGCCTCCCAAGAGTTGGGATTACAGATGTACACTACCACACCCAGTCAGAACTGCCATCTCAGTGTGCCCTGGGGGAAGGGCTAGCATGGACGGCCCAGAGGTTGAATTTCTAGCCCCTGTGCCTGCTTGTAGGCACTTTAATCTGAGCTATTTCACCAGACCCTATTATTGCTATTTTAAATGATGCCTATAAAATTTCAAAAAGTTTCTTCTTCTGTTGGTTAAAATATCTGTTAAGGCACTTCAGGATCAAGGAATATGTTTTATCTAACAGGTGGTTTTTTTTCTTGATGAGCTATTTGATTCAGCAGAAACTAAAATAATCCAAATATGAAAATACTTATTAACACACCTAAAATATATATGCTAAGGCAATAATTTATAAGGAATGGGAGAGAAAATATTGAGATTAATAATTACAGAGGAGGAATAAAATATTACTTTTGAAATAAACTTTAAAACAAGTAGAGAGATCTATAGAGCAATAATTTGGGCACAATTCATAAAGTTGATTTATGTACCTTACTATATATATGCATATATATACATGTGTATATATATATATACATATACATACATATACATACATATATACACATTATTTTTGAGTGGACACAATATATTCTAAAATATAGAATACAATATATTATTGTCTTATGTAATGAATTTACGACAACAGGCTATTGTAAATTGTCTAACTTATGAAAATAAATTTATTTTTCACAATTTTTGGGGATATAATGTTATGGGCATGGTGCTAACATGGTCTGATTCTGGTAAGGGCAGTCTTCCAAGCCTAAATATTGCTGTCATCTTGTATGCTTACATGAGAGAAAGAGCCAGAGGAAGCAGTGGGAGGCTCTTTAACAAGGGAACCAATTCATTTGTAAAGCTATCACCCTCAGGGCTTAATTGCTTCCCAAATGTTTTTCTTTCTAATGCCATCACATTGACATTGAGGTATCAACTTATGAATTTTGAATACACACAGATGCTCTTTATATTTCTTACTCTGAGCTGTATCTGTTCATTTCACTTGTCCTTTTCTTGAATATTCTTTTTTTTTTTCAATTCTTTTATTGTTTAAATTTAACAATGGTTATATTACATATTTTCATCATTGGATCAGTTTAGATTAATACATATAGGTATATAAGATTGATCAAACAACTAAACATTAACCTTTCTAAATCCACATTACTTTTTTTTTTCTTTTCCCCCTTTTTTTCTTTGAAAGTTGACATATTGCATA
>PVJA010036624.1:0-20948 GCA_004027025.1 Myocastor coypus
TACCACTTTCTGAAACAGTTTTTTTTTTTTTTTTTTTGTCTTTTTGAGACAGGGTCTCGCTATGCAGTTGAGGCTGGTCCTGCACTCACTTTTGTAGCCCAGGCTGGTCTCGAACTCGCACCAATCCTCCTGCCTCAGCCTCCCGAGTGCTGGGATTACAGGCGTGAGCCACCACGCCCGGCTCTGAAACAGTTCTGAAAGTCCTCATTTATGAGTATTTTTAGTTGCACTGTCTTACCTGCCATAATTACTGATATATATATATATATATATATATATATATATATATATATATATATATATATATCACTCTTTGAAAGTACTTGTGAAAGAAGACTTCCAAACTGTTTCAGAAAGTAATGACAATGGCTACATAAATGAGGTGGTGGTGGTATGTTGATTATATATTCTGGTTCTCTCTTGCAGTTTCTTTTGAGAAAAGATTTTTGTAAGAACAAATGGCCTAACATACCTACAACTGGTTACTCTTCCTCTTTTCCATCTTTTTCTGGTATTTCCAGGGAAAGCTTGGCCGAACATAGGGATGTATGTAAAAGCATCAGCATGCAAACTCAAGGATGTGAAAGCACTAGAAGCCCACAAAACTGGGCTCCATGGAGCTCTTATCTCTCAGATTTGCCTACTGTGAGCTTCCAGAAACTTGTTAATTACAGTTCAACTTTCTTGTCCTAGTACAGATTCTTGCAGAAATCTTCACTTATGGACTCACTTCACTAACATGTGAGTCTCTCTATCTCCCTGTCTTCCTCCAGTTTTAGGGCAGCATTTTCCCCTATGTCTTCTGATCTCTGAGAGATGTAAGACTGTTTTTTAGTTTATTTATTATTTATTGTTAGACCCTAAAGTGATAACTCCCAAGCTCCTGGAAATTGAAAAAATTTAAATCTGTTATTATAGGGAATTTTAGTAGACTGTAAACCAGCTTCACATTACTGAGAGACGTACAACTTGATCATGATGTATTTTTATACTTTGCTAAATTCACTTTTTTAAATATCTAAAAAAATTTATGCATATATTTTTAAGTGACTGCTTCCTATACATTTTCATTTCCTCATCTTCTGGATGATGTGGTTAATATGTAACAATTTTATTTTAGCTTCATAAAAGGCTGTGGGATATCCTTTTTTTTTTTTTTTTTTTTACTATTCTCTAGAAAAGCATTACTAATATTGCAATGACGATTTATTTCAATGTTTGCTAGAATCTGCCTACAAATCTTTCAAGATCTGATACTTCCTCTGTGGAGGAACTTTTAAGTACTGTTTGCACATCTTTATGGTTGTAAGAATACTCAATGTTCCTGGTGTATTTGAGTCAGCATTGTTACATCATATTTAGGGGAATTAGATTAGTTTTAATTTTTGGCATAATGTTTTCCTGTAATTTTTTTTGTTGTTGTTGTTGAAATAGCTATCATAGAATTGTATCTTTATTTTTTCTTTAAATTTATTTGCAATTTCACACCAGTTTTTTGAAATCTGAAGAAAAGGTAAATTCCTTGAGATATTATCCGATTTTGCCTCTGTGCAGTGCTTGAGAGCTTTGTTTCCCTCTCTAAGCAAAAAGAAGATGATTCTCTTTCAAAACATTTTTCTCTTCATCCTGGATATATAGGTAGATAGTATGTCCCACACTCCCTTGGAGTGAAGGGTGGTTTTCTGCCTGAAGTCTTGCCAATGGAAAATGAATCCATCGACATACTGGTTTCCAAATCTGTCCTATCAAACCTTGAGACCGAGTAAATACTCTCTTCCTCTTATTGTGTTATCAACAACTTCCAAGATCTAGTGCCTTTAATCAGTACACATTTTATTTGTTTCAACAGCCAGTCAACTGAGCAGCTTGCCTAGGATCTATTATGTAGCCGCATTGAGGTTAGGCTGGCTCAGGCTAGAAAAACCCAAAATGATGTCTTTCTCCATTGTAGGAGTTGGTGTGCTGGGC
Source organism: Myocastor coypus (assembly GCA_004027025.1). NCBI lineage: Eukaryota > Metazoa > Chordata > Mammalia > Rodentia > Myocastoridae > Myocastor > Myocastor coypus. Next base: position 1,969 of record PVJA010036624.1, read on the forward strand.
TTACATTCTCCTTGGGTCTATCTCTTCGTGTGCCATCCCATTGCCCGTGGCCTCTAGGGGGCCTCTTTCTCCAATAAGATCGCATGTTAACATTTGGATGGAGTCTCTGAAGGGCCCAAATGCTTGTGGTTGCAACCAGAAGGTTGTGAAACCTTTAGAAGTTGAGCCCTAGTGGAAACAAATTAGGGCACTAGAAGCATGGTCTTAAGGTTATCAGGACCCCAGCTCCTACCTTGCTAAGGTCTCTCGTGCACCAGCCCCAGAACACATTCATGCTATGTGTTCTCCTTTCCCTTCGACTCAAAAGCATTGAGGTCAAGTGACCATAGATTGCAGCCCTTGAACAGTGGCCAAAATAAAACTTTTCTCTTTTAAGTTGATTACTTCAGGTATTTTGTCACAGCAATGGAAATCTGATAAACCTGGACCTGGTTATTGTACACTCATAGGAAAAGTACCAATACAACTAGTCCTATTAAAAGCTGAGTTGAGAATTCTCACAATGTTTGTTTCTTTCACTCTCCAGCCGGTGTGAGTCAAAAGTTCAACCCAGATTCAGCAGAAAGGAAGCAGATTCTGCTTCTTTGAAATCCCATTGTGAAAGGGCATGTATGCAGCGAATAGGACTTCTTGAGGGCCATTTGTAACACTCTACCACATGGCCCCCAAAGATTCCCACACTGGACTCTACTTCTCTTTCCCTCACTAACACTCGGATACAGAAGTGGACAGGCCTTGTGAACCAAGTAATGAAGACAGAGGGACCTCGTTAGGGAGCTTCTCACTACCAATCTGGGTTGAGAGATAAAATACATAATAAGAAACAAATGTGGGTTGTGTTAAGCCATTGATATGACATGGCTTGCCTAAAAATACAACTTAGGCTAATTTTATCCTAAAAGTACAACTTTTAGCTAAACTCTCAGCTGGAGGTTTTCCAAATCATTCAGGTACCATGAATTAGGGTGAAGATTTAAGAGAAGAACATTTGATAAACATAATTTCTCAGCGTGCTTTTGTTCTTTCACTTCAGACCAAGCTCAGAGATGACCAACTTTTCTTGTTATTCCATGCAGTGTGAAGCATATGAATGGTGGCTAAAGGATAGGCAGTAAAGATTTTTTTCTTTATTTACTGTTACTTTGAATGTAGTTTGTTTTGATCCCGTGTTTTGTGTTTTGTGGGTAAGACCTGGCATTGTCTCCTGATTCCATGCCACAGGTTGCCCCACCCAGAATGGAAAACATCAAATCTTAAGCTTCCTTGGACTTGGCAGAAGATTTTATTTCAAGTTGAGCTTGACTCTCTACTGACCTGTCTGAATTGTTGCTCTAACTCAATGTTTGGCTATGCAAAACCCATACTTTCGATCCACCCATGCTTGTGTTTGAAAATATGTTATTTATATTTTCGCTAGCATTTTAAATTGTTTTCAGTAGGAGGGTCAGTCTGGTTTAGTAATTTTTGATACAGCCAGAAAAAGAATAGGGCATTTGTTTCTAAAGGGATTTGAATTTGTGAGAAATTTGCATGTTTCTCATAACTTCCCCAGAGTTATTCATCTCATTCTGGATTTCTGATTTTTTTTTTTTTCAGAAGACATTTTATTTTGAAATGCACAGAAGCTCCTCAATGTAGATGGCTTTATATTTCTATTTGATGGTCATCAGTGTCAAGCCAGATTTTGTAGTCTACAACATTCTCAAGACTTGACAGAACTTGTGCGCGTCACCTCTCAGTCCACATGTCTTCCATTTAATCCACATTTGGTGAAGATTTCCTGGTGTAGACGTTCTGAAGTCTCTACTTGTTTGTGAGTTAAGATCTGGGTGCTCCTTCATGAACACCGAAGGGCTTGTTTTTATATTGCCGATGATGAAAGCCACATTGTCATCACTGTTGCAGTCCCTGTAGCCAATTTTATCTTCTTCCACTCTGGGTACACTTTTGTAGAAGTGTCTCTCCTCATCAGTATGAACCATGTTTTCTTGCAGAAAATCCTGTGGGTGATTAAGTGATTTGGCAAGGTCTAATGAGGACCTGCCATTCAGTTGCTTGCTCCATAATGCCGATGTTCCTTTTCTTTTAACTCCAGATGGCCTCTTCCATTGCTCTCTGCTTCAGGTGATTCTCATTCTTGCTCTTGAGACATAGTTGCATGATCTCTGTCTCTCTCTCTCTCTCTCTGACTGAGTCTTGCTATGCAGCTCAGGCTAGTTTTGAGCTCAATATCTGGATTTTTGAATTTATTTTTCACATCTCCTGCCTTTTTTTTTCTCTTGTTTTGAAAAAGATAAAGTAGGCAGTAGTATTAAGTATACACCAAGAAAAATTCTAACGATACTTTCACTCACTGTGAATTAGGGAAGAAAAGAAGGGCGAAAGGAAGACAGGAAACAGGAAGGAAAAAAGGAAACAAAGGAAGAAGGAAAGGAATGAAAGCAGGACGAAATTGGATGAAAGGAAAAAAGAAAAGAAGGAAAGGAATACAGTAACAATGAAGAAAAAAAGGTAATTAGAACTAGGACATTAGTAAAAATTTTTCCATTTAAAGCACATCTTCCTTCATTTTAATACTCTCACTGGCAAGGGGATTATTTTAGAAGCATAGAATGAAAGCTAAAGGCAGTTTTGCTAGTGTGTGGGTTTGTATAGAGCTGTAGCAGTTCACAGAAATTTCAATCTACAGAAGGTGGAGGTTTGTTGCAGGTCACTTTTCTAAGGTACAGAGGCTAGCGGGGATTTTAATTTTGACCTTCTGAGGTGGGCTCAGACTCAACCATAACCTCTCCTATTACCTTTTAGGAACCTTTATTCTTTAAAGCTTATTTCATATATAAAACAGACTCCAAGTAATATTCAGATCATTTTTCTATGAATAAGGGAAATATGATCTAAATCATGAAGCTAAAATGAAGATACAGTGTACAATTTTAAAAGGAAATAATTTCCTCTTTTATTTCAAGCAACAAAGTAGAAACATGGGTGGAAAAAAAAAAACATTAAGGGAGATTAAATTAGGGCCTAAAGAAGGTCAAGATCAAAACAACTGGTTTAATTATAATAACTTATAAAAAGCTCATTATAGGATAATTTAAAAATATCACTCATTGGATCACAACAGATATGACCTGGAATGTCTTAAATAAGCTGCTTTGTTAGCAATCAGTCTGCAATTGTGAAGATGGCCAGGAGAGCATCTGCAATCTGCTATTATTTGGGGAAAATATAAATTATTTTGAGCCATAGAGTATGTGATTGTCAATGAGTATTTCTGATTAGGTATTTTAGAGCAATTGGACAGATGGCAGTTAGGAGGATCCAAGTCTTCTAAATTAAGAAAATCTTCAGCTAGTCCATTCCCTACTCAGGCTAGTAATTAAAGCCTAATGTATATTTTTAATTTTATTTTTTGTGTTTTAGCTTTTGACATTTTTACTGGTGGTAACTGTCGTTGGCCTAGATTGTCTTTTTTCATCTTGTGAATAAACATGACTTATCTATAAGGAACTTTTCACCTCAGATAAGTTACAGTTGTGGATTAGGCCGTTCATGTAGTGCCATTTCAGCTTCCTTTACAGTGTAGATTTGGTTTATTTGTATGGTATTTTAACTGCTTTGTGCTTTGCTTATTCATTTGTTTCAGGTATTGTTACAGAATACCTGATGTTAAATGCTTTGTGAAGGAAAGAGATTCATGCTATTCGTTATAAAAGCTGAAGTGCAACATGAGAAGTCCAAATGTTCAGCCTCTGGTCTTAAAACAAAAATAGTTCCATAAAGAAGTGGCTAAGTGTGTGGGCTTAACTTGCTTTACAGTGAGGGAGCAAAACCACTCCTTGAGAGCAATATTAAGTTCGTTCAAGGGTGGCGAACCTATTAACCAATTAGTTTCTTTTGGTTCTTACCTCATAAAAGTTCTACATTCTTAAAACTAGCACACTGGAGATGAAGTACCTAGCACCTGAACATTTGAAGAACACACGCAAAGGATTCAAACAGTGAGAACTCAGTGCAGTTAGGTCTCCTCAGATGAGTGGAGTCAGCTACTAAAGATGTGGCCCCTCAGCCTGCAGGGTGAGTAGGCCCTGCATGATGATTGCAAACACAGATCTCAAGACTCTACCCAGATCCAATGATTTAGAATCTCTGGCAGATGAAATAAGTTCCCCATGTGGTTCTTGTGTGTCATGTAAGTTTATGATATAGAACATTAAATCTTATCAGAATCCTTTTTCTGTAAAGATACCATATCACAGTTTAAGCTCTGTGGACCTCAATGGACTGTGATAATTTATCATTGAGCTGCTGTAAAAGCAGAGGTGGACAGTAGTATTTGGGTGGCTGTGTTCCAATAAAACTTTATTTACAGAAATGGACTCTGGGCCAGATGTGGCCCACAAGTCAGCATTTGCAAAATCCTGGAGTCCCAGTTATTTCTGGTTTTAATACAGTTTCAGTAAGTGGGGAGATGGAGGGAAAAAGTGGCGTTGATTCAGTGCCTATTGGGCATGTACTTGCCATAGTCTATAGACTGCTTTAAACAGATGCACAGGATGTACAGTTGGAGACACTTTCAAAAGCACAGCACACAGCTTGAGCAGCATCACTTAGAGGCCTGAGGTTTGCCTTGATCTATTTATCTTACTGTATAAGAAATGAAGGTTTGGATAGGTCAAAGACTTGCTTGAAGGAATTATGATTCCATGTGAGAGTCAGAATGAAATTTGGTTCATCTGACTAGAGATAGTACTCTTCCCACTTTTCTAAAGACAGGAACACAGGACTATATTTGCTTTTCAAGAACCATGGAGACTAACCCCAGCACTACTGGGACTGAAAACAGGAGCACTACTAGCCTGAGCTGCATAGTGAGACCCTGTATCAAATACATGTAGAAAAGAACCATGAATGCAAAAACTTACCACAGGACATTGTAAGGAAGAAAAATGATGGTGATAGAGAGAGAGAGATGGAGACGGAGACGGAGATGGAGATGGAGATGGAGACGAGACGGAGATGGAGATGGACACGGAGACGGAGACGGAGACGGAGATGGAGATGGAGATGGAGATGGAGATGCAGATGATGGAGATGGAGATGGAGATGGACATGGACATGGACATGGACATGGACATGGAGGCAGGAATAGAGGCTGTGTATACAAGATGCAGGAAACACCTTTGATGATAAATGAGCAAAAGACAGTGATTCCAAGATTGCTTTACATCAGGTTCATGCCATGGCAGACTGGCAGTAAGCTCTCTCTCTATTAGCTGTGTACAAATAGCAAACCAGCTTTAACTTAGTGACTTGAAATCATGCAACTTTATTATTACCTCTTTGGTCTTGGCTCCCCGGGCCCATGTGTCTAGGAGGTGGCTGTAAGCTCCTTTGCTGGTTCCTCTTTTGTGTTTCAGGGAACAGTCTAAAAACAGGCTAGAACGTCTTGGCTGCAGCAACTAGATTCTCTGGTGTCAGACTGGCTAGACTTTCTTTGGTGGTGCTAGGGGGAAAGTTCTCAAAGAGAAAAAGTAGAAGTGTGGAGAAGTAGGCAAGATGTCTCAAGGTGCTCATCAGGATGAAAGCTCCCATCAAAACGTGCTACCTATTTTTTTGTCTCTTGAGTTTTAGGTATCCTTGTGATCAAATGGCTTTGCCACCAGACAATAGCTAGAGCCCTAGTGAGCTACGCTGAAGGATAGCTCTCAAATGGTCTTTACCACACTTGCTACAGGGATTCTTATCCAAGCCAAGATGTTCTTAGCCTTGATATTGTGCAAACATCCCAAGTTCTCCTGGTCTCATTCTTTTCTTCCCTTTACCTATTTGTTATCTAGACAGCATGTAGAATCATTTTCCCAGGAGACAAGCACACATAATTCCGAGACTCATGGTTATGGGGATCAAGTTGAGGTTCTTGGAGGACCGGTCCCATCCACTTTTCCAGTGCCACCCTATACCCCAGGCCCCATTGCCATTGTTCTCAGTCCACACTGGCTTTTCTGTTCCTTGAATGCACTGAGCCTCGCCCTCCTCAGAGCTTTGCACTGGCTGTTGCTTCTGCCCAGAGTCCTCTCCTGCTCGACCCCGTGGCTAGTCTTTTTCCATCTGGTCTCAGTCCAGATGTTTTCTGAACAAAAAAAACTTTCTTTTCCTTCCCTTCTGTGTAGCACGCACCACATCTCATCATATTCCATATCTCTGTTTACTTTCCTTCAGAGCATATATCTGAATAGACCTCAGTTATATTCCTAACTTCCTCCTTCCTCACTATTTCTTCCTTCCATCTCTCATTCTCTGTCTCCCTCCCTTTTCCTTGCTCTTGTCTCTCCTCTGCCTCATTTTCCTGTTCTTGTGTATTTTGTAGCTTCTTTCACTGTCATGTAATCCCTACAAAAACATCAGCAAGTGGATTTTAAAAAGATGGTTTGACTTGAGACATAGCTCAGTGCAAGTGCCTGCCTGGCAAATGCAAGATCCTGAGTTTAATACCTAGTACCACACACACACACACACACACACACACACACACACACACACACACAAATCCAAACAAACAAATAAAAAATAACTTGAAAAGGTATTTCTAAGGTTGTAATAACTATTTGAATGTAGGAAAAAGAAGAGAAAGAAATGAGCCAACTCCCAAATTTCTTGTACACATGAAGTAATTCATGAACAGATGAAAAAGTATCCTTACAAGAGTACATTTTGTAGAGAAAGTGGTAAAATTCCTGGTAGACTATCAGCATCAGTGTTTCAGAATACTAGAAGAGGTGCTTTGCAGGATGAAGTTTGGATTTGGGCCTCAGGGAGGACTGGAAATGGAGGAGTCATTCATGGTAGTTAAACAACATTCGTGTAAATCTTTGAAATTCATCAATACATTATAATATATATGATTATAATATATAAAATGCAGATATATTTTTAGATATAAAGTTGTATTTATATGCAAATTTAAATTTCATGACTGCAATTGTAAAAGCGTTTATGTCCCAGGACAATAAAGAGTGTAGACAAGACAGAGGAAAAAGAAAAGATAAGATTTTAGTATTTTAAAGGTTTTGGAATAACTCTGAAGCATTTTGGAAGGATACTGTTTTGAGAAAAGTTCTAGCAGACATTTATGTCAGAATTCTGACATTTAGTACTATAATAAGTAATTTGTGTTTTTGTTCTCTTGGGTTTATGCCCATTTTTTGGTTCCTTGGAAAATCGGTAGTTTTAAACTGGAGAGATTAGAATGAAATTAGTTCAGTGATCTACTCTTCTGTCCTGGTTTTCTTGTCAAATCTCATCAAGTTACTCGTAAGTTAATAGAATTTCAAAATGAAAAATATATACCTGCTTTCTGTGAATGTTTTCATGGTAGAGAATAGAAGTCTTCTTTCTATACTATGATTTTGTGTGCAGAAGAATGAGATCTTTCTATTTCATTGTTAGGACAGAATGGTACACTAGTGAAACAACTACTTTGATCATTAAGTAAGATCCCCTGTCCCCAGCCTTTACTGCATTTCCATAGTTGTAATATAACATATTTCTCAGATGTGTCATAGGGAGTTCCTACTCCATGGCTACAGAGATACCCTTGCACATCTGCACATACGATGCCAATAAGATGCTTTCTTTTCATTTGAAAATGGTTCATTTTTAAAAGCATATTGAATGATTTCGCGGAAGTACATTTTACACAACTAATTTGTTTAAAGGGCCAGCCAAATTGCTAAGTGGATTAAAGCACCTGCAAGGAGGCAAGGCCTGCTGTGCTGGCCCAGTCCGTGCCCCCTGGGGTGTGCTGAGATGGCAATTGAGACTGGGCATGGTGTCCTATCCAAGCTCTGGGGAGGCTGTAAACAGGTGGGTCATTATGACTCCAATCTAGTAGTGAGACCCTGAACACCCTGTAGGCCCTTCCCTAAAATACAAAAAAAAAAAGCAAAACAAGCAAACAAAAACTGAAGTCATTTGTTTAGAAAACCTCACTTCCTGCATTTATTTCAGTAAATGCTGATTGCCTGCATGTTACATGCCTGTACCAAGCATGGCAGGAACAGAAAAGCAGAATTGTCGGTACCTCCAAAATGTGTGATATGCTAGAAATGTGTCATATTTTCCTCTCCTATACCATATGCATAATTATTGGCTTTATCTGAAATCTTGCAAGTGTATTTGGCCTCCACATCTATGAGCTTCGCATCAGCAGAGTCAATCAACTTCAAAATGAAACAATTGAGAAAATAATTTGGAAAAGTTCCAAAAAGCAAAACGTGAAATTACCACACACCAGTGCTTCCAGTCTTATTTGTGCACTGTGGAGCTAGACCTGTGGTGGCTGTGTCAGTACTGAGCACTTTCTGTTCTCCCCACTGTGGCATTTGCTGAACAATGTGTAACAACCATTTGTATGGTATGGTACCTACATTGCACTGAATATGGTAAAAAATATCTAAAGATGATTTAAAGTATACAAGGGATGTGCATAAGTTACATGTAAATGTTATGCCATATTATATAAAGCATTTTAGCATACAAAAGTTTCGTGTCCTTGGTCTCCTGGAACCAGTCCCATGCGGATAGTGAGCAATAACTATTATTTTCTAGCAGAAAGGAGAAGTAGAACAGCTGCAGCTAATGGTATAGCCTATAGATCTACATTTTTTCTTTCTTTCTTTTTTTTTTTTTTAACTTCACTTATTTATGTAATGACCAGCTCAGCCTGTCCTGGGGGTGGGGCTGGCACAGCGTGTGGTGCCAGGGATCAAACTGAGGTCCTTGCAGTTGCCTAAGCTTGCCTAAGCATGTGCTTTAGACTGCCGAGCTATCTTACTGGCCTCTGATCTACATTTTCTAAGTGTAAAATTTTGCCTATTAAGAGCACTATAACAATGGTACTAGAAATCCTAGTAACAACACATTGTTATTGCATGTATACAGCATTGTGCAGAGTAAATGGGGAGGGTTCCTGGGCACTATCTGCCTCAGAAAATGTCTCAGAGTCCAGGCTCATTTCATGGAGTCTCTCTCATCTTAGGGTCACCACTTCCAGTGAGAGAGAGGAAGTAAATGTAGAAAATCATGGCACCCTTGCAAGGGTTCCACAAGAAAAGTACGCTTCATCAGTGTGGGCCACATTGGACTGGCTGGAACCATACAGTTGACTGTAACTTGGCAGTGAAAAAGGAAGTCTTATTGTGGTGTTGGCAGGGTAATCAAATATTTGTAGTTAACAGGCATATTTTTGGTGTACCTGGCTCTGTCTCCTACTAGCTTCTACATTGTAAAACTTTCCCTGTCTCATGGTTTTTCATGTGTAAAATTAGACAGTAATAGCGTTGACCGGAAGTCAATATATACAAAGGTCCTAAAGGAGTGCCTGTCAGTATGCTATCAAAATGAGTTCTTCTTGTTTAGGCAAAATGAGTTCTTGCTTAGGCAGATTCAGGGACCAGAATTTGTTCCTTGTCATACCATGCTGGCCCTGCCCCTGGGGCACACTGAAACAGCTATTGAGACTGGGTGTGGTAGCACATCTGTAATCCTAGCACTTGGGAGGCTCAAAACAGCAGGATCCTTATGAATCTGATCTGTGTAATAATATCCTATAGACCCTAAGTTAATACATTAAAAAAAAAAGAAAAAAGAAATGAGTTCTTCTGACATAATGTGTGAGGGAAATTACTTTAAAGAAGGTACATATTCTATAAGATTTCACTGTAGAAAGAGGATATTTTTATTGGGGAGGGGGATATATAGGTCACCAAATGGGGCTCCCTAGATGTCCACCTAAACTGCATAACCCATGAATACATGGAAAAGGAAACATTGAAGATGTGATGAAATTTCTGACCTTGAGATGGGGAGATGATTATCTGGGTGGACTCACTCTAATAACATCTCCCTTGAGAACAGAGTGGTTTCCCAGTCAGTGCCTGAGGAAATGTAGTAGAAGAGGATGTCAAAGGCAGTCAAAGCTGGAGAAAGGACCACACTTTAATGCTACAGGGCAACAGTGACCTCAGTAGTCCACCCACAAGGAATTTGAAATTATATTTCTCCCCATCCCTGCAGCCTTCTGCTAAGAACCCATCTGGGTAACATTGAATTTATCCTAATGGATCCTAAGCAAAGGGCACAGTCAAGTCGGCCTATAGACTATGAGATAGTAAATATGTTTTTCTAAAAAATTCACTAACTTTGCATTAATTTGCTATGGTAGCAATAGGAAAATAGCAAAAGGGAGGATCCATCGAGTATTCATAACAGAAGAAAGCACTTGGTATAGATCAACAGGCAGGACTTTGCTACTTAGATAAAATAGATCAGCATTTCAGTAAGGCGACTGGAAAAGTGGGGTGAATTGTACTTTGTAAAATAAGCAGATATTACAGATTGGTAGATTGAAGTGACAATGTAAGAGGGCTTGAGATTTCAGACTACAGAGTTTGTTCTTAATCCCAGAGTGTATGAAGAGTCATTGCTGGATTTTGACTGGCAGGTCAAGGGTTACTATGTAACCGTCATTTGTTGACAGGTCACCATAGCTACAGGACTTGTTTTTGCATAAAAGTACAGTAATAGCGTTGGAAAGAGAAAATAGAAGTCAGAAGAGAGTGTCTTTTGTGGGCTTTTCTAAAAGCAAACTCCAAGTTCAGTGTGCCCAGGGAAGTGCCCTCAGGAGGGAACACTCTCAGGAGATAACAGTAAGAGAGAATAAGGCAAGCAGAACAAGGAAGTAGACAACTATCAGATAAAGTGCTGGTCTGCACTGGATCCCACTGGGGACTCAAGCATCTGTTCCACCTTTTACATTTGCTTTATTTGAAAGTAAAGAAGCTGGGCTTTTATGTTTTGGTATCAGTCAGTAGTTGACTCTGGAACACTCTAATGGTACAAACTTTCAAGCAATTAGGAGGAAAAAGTGGCACTAGTTCCAAAATAGCACTCAAAAGAAGGGCTCTAGTAGAAACAATTGCAGGCAAGAAAGGGCAGAATCAAGAAGATAGGCACACAGAACTGGAAATGAAGGGATCAAGGTCATCACCAAGAGGGTCAGCTAGCGAGATGATGAAACTTGAATACAGAGCAGTTAAAGGCATATACAGAAGAGGGATGTAAAACAAAAGGTGGCACCAATTCTTGATGCATAGTAATCAGAATATGTGGGAGCAATGAAGGTCAAAGAAAGGAAGACGGGGAAGATGAGTAGGTTTTGAATTTATAGCATGTATATCCCATACGATAATTATTTAGAACACTGGATCTGAGCTAAATTTTCAAGTGATAGAAAAGATTAATCATATAACTAGAATGGACTCAGAGCTCTTGTAATGGTGGGAAAGCATTTATGTATTTTTCACCTCAGTACATGCCATCTTTTCCATTTTCCAAAGATGTCTAACTAATTTTCACTTGCAAGTGATCAAAATGAAGCATTATTAAATGCTTTCAATTACTCACAGGAAATATATAATTGAATGGTAATGTTTTACAGCTGCTAACAATGAAAGTTATACTAGATATTGATCACATAAGTATATTGTCCATGTTAAACAAGAATGAACAAGAAAGAATTAGGCATTTTTCTCTGGCCTGCAGAGTTAGTCTAAATGAAAAAAAAATAACTCCGTTAAAAATATACACAAGAGCAGTCTGTAGCCTACAAACTAAATTGTGATAAATGAGGGAAAGGAACAGGCACTTGAAAAAAAGCAACAAACAAATATTTCCTAATCTAACCTAATTACTTGAGTCTCAAAGTTCTAACTCTAATTCAATTTAGCTTGTTTCCTGGGTGCATTGTATTTAGAATCTGTTGTAGATCTCATGGGTGAGGGAGAGTGCAAGACTTGTGGCTCCGGGGCTATTTACTAGCTCTGCCTCTGGAATAAGACAGTTTGTATTTAAATCCTCATAGCACCATTGATCTATGACATCTTAGATAAGTCATTTTATTGCATTAGTGAAAATCCATTAATTGATACCTACTATTTGCAAAACACTATACTGATAATGTAAAATGTAAGTTTTGTTCTTTCTTTTAACACAGGGGAGGTGATAATATCTTTCTAAGGAGTTATACTGTTCCTCCAATTGTGTCCATGACCAGCAATCAGAAGATCTGGATGCATGGCAGAAGTGTAGAACTTTGGCTCCATTCTAGTCTGATGAGTCAAAAGTTTTGGAGACAGGGTCCTGGAATCTGTTCAATTGTGTTTTGGTGATTCTGATGAAATTTGAAGGGCATGGCATTAAATGAGATCAGATTTGTAGAATGCTAAGTATTAAATGCTCAGCTTACATCTATAAATTGATGCTCACTGCAGTTTCCTAGAGCTATTGGGAGCATGTCAAGGGGACTAGCATGGCGGCAGTGACACAAGCTTCCACTATTTTCATTTATTCCATTTATAGAAGAGGAGAAATAATTTTTCCCTTTCCCTTTTGAGCTCTTAGATGGGATCCTTGCAAGCAAACACAGATTAACAGGACAAAATAGTTTTCAGAATTTTTAAAAAATGTATTTGGCACAAGGTCTTACTATGCAGGTTGGGTTCTGTCTTAGTTACACTTGTCACATTTCTGGGACAAATACCTGATGCCAAAAATAAAGGATGGAAAGGTTTACTGAGCTTATAGTTACTGAAGGTTCCATACTCAGCTGGCTCCAAGGCAGCTAGGCTCATGGCAGAGAACAACCTGTCATGGTGCTAGCAAAGAGAAAGATTAAGGGTAAGAATAACAGCAGCCCAAGAAGCTAACTTCTCTACCTTCTTTACATTGAAATGCAACTCACCTGACCCAGCACAGGTGCAGCACCCACACTTACAATAATCAATCAAAAACTCCAAAAGCCTCCCTGTGATTGAATGATGCTTTGGGGGGACATCTATATACAAGCCACATAGTAATCCTCTGTACTACAAGACTCATAGTAATCATCCTCTCTTGGCCTCCCCCTTGCTGGGATTACAGGCATGTGCCACCACACCCATTTTTAGTGGACAGGTTGGTACAGGGCTGGTGTAGCATGTGGTGCCAGGGATTGAACCCAGGTCCCTCCACTTGCCAGAGAGGTGATTATACCACTGAGCTATCTTCCTATCTCAGATAAAAATGTTTTGAATATGTTTATTTTGTGTGCTCATGGGAGATACTCAGGGCATGAATAACTCTCAAAGAGGTAGCCTAGAACTTTGGCCTGCATAGCATCTTCAATAAAGGATATCATATTTTCATAGAAGTGATGAGACAGGATCTTGACTCACTAGTGGCAGCAAATAGCAGGACACAAAAACAAGCTGAAAACTGTAGATTAGGTAAGTTTAGGAGCTTTCTCCAGTATCATCTCCAGGTTGCCAATTAGTGACTATAGTATTAGCCTTTCTGGTAGAAAATGGAAGAGAAACTAATTTTTAATTCGTGTCTTGTTCTTAGGCAAAGAACAAGGAACATGGGAAAGAACAGAGGGCTTTTCAGGTGTCTTCTTTTGTCAATTTCTTTTGGCACAAAATCATTTCCTATGCCCAAGTGATACTCTCTGGAGTGGCATATTCTGGTATCCTAAATATTCTTGCTAAACCAGGCGCAGACAGTTCAGCACAGCAGGGTGGAGCCAGAAACAACGACCGAGCCCAGAAGCCAGGATTGGCCGATCAAGTTTGAGTTCAGTGGAACTAGACCCAGTGAGCTGGGGCATATTGCTAGGCCCAGTGGGGCCCAGACTGAGGCTCAGATCTATGGGAAGGATCCCCATGGCATGGAAGTGGCAGGAGGGAACTAGGGTGAATTAGTCTGCCTGGAACACTCAGTACATCAAAGGGAAGTGCCCAGACAGAACTCAGGGGAACTAATTTAGATGCAAATTTCCAATTTGCAGTCTGATTTGTTATATAACACTAATATTTGCTGCTGTGGTCTAAAGTACAAAACCATTAGCTAAAAAGTTTGTCAATTTCCAAATTTCACAAACTATTATTAGTATTTCTAATTGTACTACTGTAGGTAGGATACTATATCTGCCTTAACCACATGTTTTCCATTGGGTACTAATATTGGGAGTTGCTCAGGTAATAACCTCACCAAAGCCCTATACTGAATGATGCAGGACAATGCCAAACAGAAACCAATATCTCACTCTAAACCAATAGAGAAAGCAAAATATTAAAACACACAGTGGAGCATCTGAAGTACTCCAAAAGTCCAATAAGAAAAGAAAGTCCAACATAGACTGATAGACTATGGAAAAAACTGTCTTTGAAGTTTGAAGAAGTAGAAAACTTTCATAACAAAGAACAACTAAACAAAATCATGATGACTGAACTAGAGTACTCAAAGATATTCTAGAAAGTGATCAAAATGACCTCAACTCGAAGAATGACAAAAGAAAGAACTCATCACACAGAGCAAATAGTGAAAAGCAGGAAAAACAGGAATCAACAGCAGAAAAATATGATAAACATAAGACAATACATATAAATTACAACCTCCAATGTAAGTAGACTCAATTAACCAATTAAAAGAAATAGATTGGCAGATTGGACAAGAGACAAAAATCCAACAATATGCTTTATACAGGAAGCACATTTAACACAAAAAGAAATTCATAAGCTTAAAGTCTAAGGATGGAAAACAATACTACATGCTCTAGGAGCTAAGAAAAAAGCAAAAGTAGCTATTCTACTTATAGACAGTCTGAACTTCAAATCAAGAATAGTCAAACAAGATAAAGAAGATTACTACACACTTGTTACAGAAAACTTCAGGAGGAATAGTTAAGAGTCATACATACGTGTACACTCATATGTATATGAGAACACCCAAACATACAGAAAAATTTTAAAGGGCATTAAAAATCTAAAAACAAACAACACAGTTTTAATCCTAACCTTAACACTCCCTTATTTCAAAATATAGGTCTAGTAAACAAAAATTTAGCAAAGAGATAGGAGAACTGAACCAAACCTTGAACAAATGAACTTAGTCAACATGTTCAGAGTGTTCCACCCAACATCAGAATACATATTCTTTTCAGCTACACATGGGACATTCTCTTAAACTGATAGCATACTAGTCTACAGATCATGCTTATGTAATTGCAAGAAAAAATAAATTATCCCATGCATATTGTCTGACTGCAGTGCAATGCAACTGGAAATTAAAGATACAAGAAGTCATAAAAACCTCATAAACATATGGAAATTAACACTTTCTTTAGCAACCAATGGGTCACAGAGGAAAATAAACAAGAAATTTTAAACTATATCTACAATCTAATGAAAATTCAAACACAGCTTCCCAGAATTTGTGGGATGAAATGAAAGCAGGTTCAGAGAGGGAAAATTATAGCAGTAATTTCACACATAAGGAAAACAAAATGAGGATGAATAAAAGCCTTAATTTTGCACCGCAAATTTCTAGAAAAGCAAGAGCAAATTAAGAAGAAAGCCTAAAGAAGGTAGGAAATTATAAAGACTAGAGAAGAACTTAATGCAGTTGAGACAAAGAAAACAGTACAAAGAATTAAAGAATCAAAAATGTGGTTCTTTGAAAGATTAAATAAAATTGGTAACCCCCAGCAAACTTCATAAAAAAAGAGTAAATAAAAAACTCAAATTCAAGCATGAAGGAATAAAATGCGTGAATTTACTACAGATCTTGTAGAAATCTAAAAGAACATCAATAGTAAAGGGAACATCTTTACTCTCGCATAGTCGAATAGATATAAAAAATGGATAGATTTTTAAATAGGTACAAATTATAAAACTGAATGAAGATGACATAAAAACTCTAAATAACTGAATATGTGCAAATGAAATTAAAAATATAATAAAAATCTTACCAACAAAAAAAAAAAAACTCAAGTCCTGATGGATTCACAACTGAATTCTACAAGAAATTTAGAAAAGATTTAATCACAATGCTCCTCAAACTCTTCTATGAAATTGAAAAGAAAGCAACACCCCGATTATCATTCCTAGAGAAAAATATTACACTGAAACCAAAACTAGAGAAAGACTTAACCAAGGAGAGAAGACAGGCTAATCTCCCTCATGAGCATAGTGCAAAAATCCCCAATAAAATACTGACAAATACAATGTAGCAAATCATGAGAGAAATTATACACCATGATCAGGTAGAATTCTTCCCTGGATGTAAGAATGGCTCAACATATGCAAGTATATAAATGCAAAACGCTATATCAACAGAGTCCAAACTAAAATCCACATGATCTCAATAGACACAGAAAAGACTTTTGACAAAGTCCAGCACTCATTTATGATCAAAGCCCTATATAAAATTGAAGTGGTTGCCCTGTACCTCAATCTGAAAAAAGGCATCCATGGGAAATTGACATCCAACTTCATTCTAAATGGCGAAAAACTGAAAGATTTTACTCTAAAATCAGGTATAAGACAAAAATGTTCACTATTACTTTTCCTATTGCAAATAGTTCTGGAAACATTAGCTATAACCATTAGACAACAGAGAAACAAATAGACTAAAAATAGGTAAGGAAAAAATTAAACTGTCTTTATTCACAGATGACATGATATTCAACATAGAAGAGCCAAAAACTCAACCAGTAAGCTCCTAGAACTAATAAACAAATTCAGTAGCATTGTGAGACACAAATTAACAGCCACAAAATCAGTGGTATTCCACTTCACATATAACAAACTCGCTGAAAGAAAAATTAGAGAAACAATATTCTTCAAAGCAGCATCTAAAACAGAGAGAAATACTTAGAATTAATTTAATAAAGGAAGTAAATGGCCTATACAATGAAAACTAAAATACTCTTAAAAAAGAGATCAAAGAAGATTTCAGAAAATGGAAACGTATCCCTTGCTCCTGACAGGAAGAATCAACATTGTGAGAATGGCGATACTTCCAAAAGTGTTACACAGACGTAATACATCCCTATGAAAGTACCATCAGTGTATCTCACAGATCTAGGGAATCCTTTCCTAAAATGTATTTGGAACCAGAAAAGACCTAGAATAGCAAAGGAAATCATGGACAATAAGGAAAGGTAGGAGACATTAAAATCCCTGACTTGAAATTATACCACAAAGCTACTGTGACAAAATCAGCATGGTGCTGGCAAAGAAACAGAACCAAGTATCAACAGAACAGGGTAGAAGATGCAGATACAAATGCAAACACAGTTAGCCAAACATTCACTGGAAGAAAGATAGCCTCTGTCACAAATGGTGCTGGAAAAACTGGTTTGTCACATGCTGAAAACTAAAACCATGCCCAGGGCTATCGCAATGCACTAAACTAAAGTCAAAGTGGATTAAAAATCCAAACATTAAAACAGAAACACTAAATCTATTGGAAGAGCAAGGTGGAAATCTTGAAGACTAGGGCTAGGCAGAGAGTTCATGAACAAAAATCAAACTGCACAGGAAATACCTAAAAAGAATAAAAATCTGGGATCTCATCATACTGAGAAGCTTCTGCACATTAGAAGAAATCACCAACACAGTAAAAAGACAACCCGTGTATTGGAAAAAAATCTTAACCAAAGATAATTCAACAAAGGACTTCTATCTGGAATAAATATGGAACTAAAAAATATCAGGCTCCCAATGTTCAAGGACCCAATGCAAAAATGAACATCTGATATGAATAACACACTTCTCAAAGAAGAAATACAAGTGACAAATATATATATGAAAAAAATTTTCCACAAAACTAGTCCTTTGAGAAATTCAAATTAAAACATTGAGATACTGTCTCACCAAAGAAAGAATGACTATTATAAAGAAATCAACTAATAACAAATCCTGGAGAGGCTTTGGGGAAAAGGAATCCTTTTCCACTGTTGGTGGGCATGTAGGCAACCACTATGTTATTTTTTTTTTTTTTCTGGTGGAACTGGGGATTGAACTCAGGTCCTCGCACTTGCCAGGCAAGAGCTTATTCTACTGAGCTATCTCCCCAGCCCTCTCACTATGTTATTTAGTGTAGGGACTCCTCGAAAAGCTAGTACAGGAAATCCCACTCAACACAGCTATTCTCCTTCTGGGTATTTTTCCAAAAGGACTAAAAACATTATAGCATAATATGTGTGCACCCATGTTTCTAGCAGCACAGTTTGGCATAGCCAAATCTTGGGAGCAACCAAACTGCTCATCATCTGAAGAATGGATAAAAAAATGACACGATATTTTTATACAGTGGAGTATTACTCAGCCATAAATAAAGGCAAACTTGAGGCCTTTATAGATAACTGGATGCAACTAGAGGCTATACTCATAAGTGATATAAATCAGACCCACATATGTAAATATTGTACTGTCTCCCTAGTATAAGATCCTGAAAGTGTAAAGTCTGAGAGATATAATAGATACAGTAAAGTGAAAAGAAACTGAATATAAGGAATAAACAATGAAGATGAAGGAAAGGAGAAAAGATAGAAAAAAGGAAGGGAAAGTTATGCATATATATACATGTATATGATAGATGAGATGATTATATTACTAATGTCTATCTATTTTTTAAACTTTTTAAATTTTTCATTAAGGTTGGCCCAGTCTGCCCAGGGAGTGGGGCTGGCTCAGCATGTAGTGCTGAGGATTAAACTGAGGTCCCTGTGGTTGCCTAAGCTTGCCTAAGCAGATACGTTAGACCACTGAGCTATCTTGCCATTTCATCCATCTATTTTTTGAAAATAGTAGTTAATATTTAAAGCTTTTACCTTTACTAACACTACACGCTAATGTTTGTAATCTGAGCAGCTACATCAAAGACAGTAATGTGGGCCCGGCGGGATGGCTCAGTGGTCTAGGGTGCCTGCTTGGGAAAGCTTGGGCGGCTTCAGGGACCGTGGTTCGATCCCCAGCACCACATGCTGTGCCAGCCCTGCTCTCGGGGCAGGCTGAGCCAGCCATTAAAAAAAAAAAAAAAAAAAAAAAAAAAAAAAAAAAAAAAAAAAAAAAAAAAAAAAAAAAAAAAAAAAAAAA
>PVJA010036625.1:0-20951 GCA_004027025.1 Myocastor coypus
TAAAGAACAGAAATGGCTTGTAAGCATAACCACCCTGCCATTTAATTTTGAAGCTCCATCTTTTTTTCAGTAATTTTTCTTCTATTAGTAGTCTTCTAGCTCATTAAAGTTGTAGATTTATAGATGACAAATTTCACATTGGTGTAAGAAAGGAATGTTGCGTTGATGCAATCTAGAGACAAAGAAAGACTATTAAAATGTAATGAGCTGCACATACCCAAATCATAGCACAATAAAATCCACCTTTGGGCAGTATTACATAAAGTATGAAAGTTCTCTTGATAAATATAGTATGAAGCAGTATGCATCAGATCATATCTAAAGCATAAAAGTGACTATCATTTAGAAAATATTTGTTTTAGAATCTACAAAATCACACTCACTGAGTATCATTCAGACTGATAAAATTACTTTGTCTTTTCTCTTACTGCTAATACTGATGAATCTTAGTAACACCACATGCAAAGTTATTTTACTCTTTAAAAAGAAAACATCTCTAGGAGTAAGGAGATCTTAATGGAATGCTTGAAGTGAAAATTTAATATGAACCAGACACAAAACTATCCACTGTACTCTTCAGCAGACATAAATAAATCATACTTGCTTATGAATAATCCATATAGGTTATAAATAAAATTTAAGCAACCAGATGACAAATCACACAAATTATTCACTAAAAGAAAATTATAATCTTCCTTCCATCCATAGGGACTGTCCTAGGACCTTTCTGAATACCCAAATTCTCAGGTGCTTAAGTACCTCCTGTGAGTCAGTGCAGTATTCTCAGATAATCTACATATATCATCCTGCATTCTACATCATTGCTAGACTACCTGTAACACCTAATACAATTTAAATGCTATGTACATAGTTGTTATCCCGTATTGTTTAGGAAACAATAAAAATGGAGAAGTCCACATATGTTCAGCACAGATGCAATTTTTCTTTTTCATAAATTTTTCAACCCATGTCTAATTAAAAACAGATTTAGAATCCAAGTGTTTACTGTACTTAAACTATACCAACCCTAAAATGTCTTCAATCAGAAATGAAGAGTTTCAGTAGACACTTCACTTAAGAGTTCAAATACTTTAAATCATAAATAGCTATTAAATACATAATACTTGCTTTCAAAATAGGATAGGGAATAAAGATACATATCTTCTTGTGTGAAGATACTGTTCCTGCTAAGAAGGTAAATGCTGCCTACTGCCAAGTCTGAGGACACCTGCTGGTAACCAGTCAGACTAGTCAGGCACCTGCACTCACGCCTTTCTTCCCTTATTCATTCAAGATTCATTCATTACTGATTCAAAGTAACATGCACTATGAAAACAGTAATAGAACTATTTTCTTTACATAACTTACTCCTTGGTCCAGATTGTTAAAATGAATGCATGACAAACTTTTTCAATACTGATTTTTTTCAACAGAGGTCTATGTGGATGTCACAGTTTTTATGCAAAGTGCACAGCCTTTCTGTGTCACTTTTGCCTTACTTCACTTCTCAAGCCTTCACACTCTGCCCTGTAGGTCATGCAAAGCCATTTAAAAAGAATGATCTAAAATTTTAGTTTATCTGTGTATTTAAAATTGAAATTTATGAAATTCAATTTAAAATGTTTTATAGTTACCTAAAAAGGGTTATAGATTTCCAAATTTCAATAATCTACTAACAGCATGAAAATTTATTAAATATGGTAACTTTGAGAATAAACAGTAAGCATCTAATATTGTGAATTAAGTGTACATAAAGGAAATAAACAATCAATATAATAATATTTACCTCTACAACAAGAAGAAATATCTTGTTCTATGAGCAGCTGCCATACTTTCGGACATGTTTCTGACTTTCAGGTAATTAACAAAGCCTCTGAAGAAAAGGAGAAGGCCTGAAAAATATTAAAATAATACAGGTATATTATGCTCTTATGCAGAAAAGGGTAGATGCTAAATAAAGTCAGCTCAAGGAAATTAATTGGCAGGTTCCATTATTTTACAAAGTGATACTTTCATCAATTTACTGCCATCCAATCTTTCAAAGTAAATCTTAATGTACTAAAATCAGAGTAAACCCAACTCTGAAAATCCAGAATTTCATAGAAAATATGCATCTGTTAAACTAAAACATTTTAATAGAAAAAACATACATTTAAGTGATTCCTATAAGTTATAAAATCATCTAACACATTTTAAATGAATTAATATAAAATTTTATAATATAACTCATGATCAAACAAAAATATTCAAATAAAATATTTAAGAGAATACATACAGTTCTCAACAATTGCTGGGAAAAATTATTAAGCTTGTCTAGCAATATTAAGTGCTTAAGATCTATGAAATCTATATGATTTTACACATTTTAAAAATTATGAATTCTTGTTTTCAGGGAATAATAGACAGGACAGAAGACTTGGGAGGTAGTAATTGCAGCAATTTCTTATGATTAGATATCCAAGGTACCTACCATAGTCTTCTGTATAAAATGATAATTTAACATAATAACCATTTGTATCACTGGAATTTTTAATAATTTAAAAGTATTGGCTATGAAAAATGTTAAAATTTCAGATGAAAAGTAATACATATATTAAAAAAGTACTGTCATTATTAGTAAATGCCTTTATAATATTAAACCTTCAATTCTTAGACCAACAACTAACTCCAGTAAACATAAATAGAAAGTGGTACAGGACAAAAACAAAAATATAAGCAGGAGGAAAACTGTCTGTGAATTTATAATACAAAATACAAAACTAAATTTATTCCCCCAAAACATGACAGTAATCAAAACACTAAAAACAGGAAGTATGTTTGTATAAACTAGAAAGACAGAAGAAGTGTACACAATGATTTAAATATGGGCATTAATTTCAGCTGAGTCCAATCCCATCTGCTCTCTATAGTGAAGTCTTTCCATTGATGATTTGTCTTTCCATATTCTACCCTCATACCCTTCCAGATGATGTCCAAAGAAAATGACATATGTTTCTAAACTATAAAATAAATGAGAAATGTAAACCAAAATTACTTCTGAGATACCTTCTTTTATCTATGAAGCTGTTATTTTTTAAGATTTTTTTTCTGTTCATGCATTTTTAAAATTGAGCCTATTTTCATATCTAAAACCCAGTCACTCAGTACATGCTGCTTCTCAGCATTCTGTAGTATATGCAACATTCTTTTGCACATATGACAGCAACATTTTTATTATTAATTAAAATTTCATATTCCTACATGAAATGCTAGATTATGGTTCTGATGGGGAAATCTGATAAAACTATATCCCACAGTTATCTTCCTAAGATTCTCTCAAATTCTTAATGTACATAACAAGTAAATATACTGAACTTGCATGTTTAAACACATCATTACATTTTTTTCATTTTTAGGTCAGCTCAATATAATTCAAGCAATCAGAATTAACATGAAACAGGCTTAATCTTTACAAAAGTCTGACTTCCTAACACACACCATTAGTGTAACTGCGTTATTAGAGAAACTCATTATTAGCAAAAAGAATTTGGTGATCACCTAGAATGTATTTTCCCTGAAACTCCTTCAGATCCAAAAGGATGACTTAAAAACTCAAAGAGAAGACTGCCACCTATTGAAATGCTATTACTTTCTGATGCACTTTCAGTAGAAACAAGCCTCATTTTTCCTATCGGTAAACAAACACATTTGAAAGGTATATTAAAATACATCTTTCAAATCATACTTCCATATACTAATTTTAATATTTTGAAGTATCAATAATACTTTTAAATACTAATAATTTTAAGTATTAATATGATTTTTAAGAGTAACTTAATTATCCCATAAAATTAATCAAAACTAATAAAAACACCTTATAAAACACAACAGAAGAGCAGTGACCATCAGTCACAAAGCTCTTCCAGTCCTGGTGCATATGCTCCCAAGGGAGCAGGAGCCCTCCCATCCACCTGCCTCATCGGCGGTTAGTGTAGCCAGCCTCATTTCAAAAGCGTCAATAACGTCTCCCTTGATCCAACATTAGACATGATTGCACTATTCTAAGTGCAAACTAAATCTGTATAGTCTGAGATTATGAAAAGAAATTATGCATGTATATGTTCAAGATAAATAAGGAAGCCAATTATTTTTAATCATGTGAAAATGTTTTTTAAACTGTTATAGCACTCCATTATCATTCAACCCATGATTTTTTATATTGCCAGCCTCTGCATTCTAAATCTTGAAATCGGTAATGCTAAAAAAATTAATTGAAAGCTAAGATAACTGTCTATATAAGAGAATTTGATACCAGAACAATTATTTCCACAGTTATAACAGGATATATACCTTGTAATTTTGGGAACTAAACAAAACTAAACTAAAATTAGTTAAATGGGAAGGCAAGAGGATCACCACAAATTCAAGGCCAGGCTGGGCTAGCACTGGGGGTTGTGGGCCAGCCTAAATTGCATCGTGAAGCCCTGTCTCAAAAAGACAAAATAATAAATAAACAAATAAATATGTAAAAGAAACAACTGAAATGTAGTAAGAACAAACTTACCAAGTACAAGAAAGATCCACCAAAGCCAATACTGTCCATTGAAATATCCAGTAAAATAATCAGAAAACTATGGAGTGAACACAAATATATTAACCATATTTATATTCCTAAGCTTAAAAATTGTACATTATCCTCAGCTTCATAGTAATTTACCTTAAAACCTTTAACACTTAAAAACAACACAAAGATAAAGTCAAAGAAAATGTAATGATTTACATTAAAAATATGCATATAAAAATAATAAAAATATGTATATATATCTTAAAAAATCTTCTGTAACAGCAAATAAACAAAATGGCTTATAAACAAAAAACAGGTCAAACTGCTTGCAATAAAAAGTCAATGCTACATATCTGAGGCACACATTTTCCCATCACGAGTTCACGGCAGTCCTTTTTTCATAGTCTCTCAAAGCCACAACAACCATCCCAAATACACTGCAGCAACATGCTGCTTTAGATATTAACACCAAAGGCCACATTAGTTTAATCTTATCAAACGGGGATGTTTTGGTGACCCCCATAAAGAAGAGCTTTTGACCTTCTGTCCACCCCCTACTGTTAATCACTGCCAAAAATACTAGGCACATAAAGACCCCCAACTCACTGGAGTCTTTATTTGCCAACTAGATGCACTGTGATTCAGTTCCCAGAGTGAGCCAAGAACAGCCAAGTGAACCTTGAAGTGGCATTTCGACAGCTCCTATTAGCACAGCCGTGGAGGGCCGTTGTACATTCACTATGACATGAGAGCATGAATGAGCAAATGGAAAGCAGGGTTTGGTGGCACAGGGCACAGGCAACTTTTCCTTGATTAGACTATAGATGTCCAATTTAAGTTTAAAACTTCTATCTACTTAGCACCTGAAGTATGACCCCACAATTATTTTTAAAAACCACTAAAAAGTAACTTTTTAAATCATTTTTTCCATTGTTCTCTAAACTAAATCTTATGTAATTAAAACTAACTTTGTTGAATGCAGATTTGTGCTTAATCAGAAATTAAGTGTTTAAATTTTGGATATATACATTTCCAGCTATGTGTTAGTAATTTCTTTACAAACTTTAAAGGTATATAGTCTTGGTAATAACAAAAGTACAAATTAGAATAATTAATAAACAGACCACAATCTACACTCTTACATTTTATAAAATCCAAAGACTTAAATTTTCAATATACTACTAAAGATGTAAATCTTACACTTTTAAAAATGTATAATGAACGAGAACTTGAAAACTGGAACATTATACCTTATAAAACAATTGTACTATGCTATTTTTAAATAAAATAGTTGACTATTTGAAATAGAAGGTTTTAACAAAAGCTCTAAAGAAGCTAAAGAACAAAGAATACAAAACAAAACAATACATTTTTAACTTCTCTGATTATATGGTACCTAGTAAGAATCAATGAGATCAGGAAGGATCATTTTTCACCAAAAATATTTACCATATAAAGCAAATTTAGTTAAAGAGACTCATTATTTTAAAAGGATAGATAAGCACTGGGCTCATTACAAGTCGTAAAAATGTTCTAAAATACTAAGATTACAAGGCTAAGCCAAGGTGTTTTGTTTAGAAGTAGACTGTGCTGAATGGCCAATCACTGGCTCTAGACATCAAGTTTTAGAAAATAAACTACCTAATATTAAGATTTTTATTTGCTTTTATTTACCAGTATTTTATCATTTCTCTCATGTCTTTCAAAAGGAATATGTTCATGTTTAATAAAACATACGTGTAATCTTTTACTAGACAGTGTCTTTGGAAACATACTTGAAAACACAGTGAAAGACAAATTAAAACAAAACACTAAGGAAAATATGATATTATTTTATTATTACCATATCGAATTAGTGAAGAATCAGAAACACCTTAGTATTACCAGCAAAGTTCTACATCATTTTAAGTCTTTATTTTTGTCTCAAAGGAAAATAAAAAATTATACTGGAGTTTCAAGAAATGAGATACTCTAGACGTATTTTTTTAAGCAAACAATAAAGGGCCCACCAAATAGCTCAGCAGATTAAAGTACCTACAAACAGGCACAGGGGCTGGGTGTTCAATCCTTGGGCCTGCCATGCCAGCCCCACCCTCAGGGCGCCCTGAGAGGGCAACTGAGACTGGGCATGTTGGCGTGCCTGTAATCTCAGCTCTTGGGAGGCTGTAAACAGGCAGATCACTATGAGCCCAATGTAGTGGTGACATTCTGAATACCCTGTAGACCCTTCCCTAAAATACATTAAAAAACCAATAAAATCATCAAAAGCCTTAGGCAGAAGACTGGATTAAAGGTATTAAAATTTGAGATTCTTGGCAGCTCAGAAAAAAAAGAAAAGCATGCCATAAAATACTTACCAACTAATACATGGGAACAGACTTTAGGAGAAAACACTTCTCAGCACTAAACTCCAAGGGGAATTTATGGACTAGAGCAGCACAGTAAGCGTCATGCTGCTGTATAGCTGAGGCACTACAGTTAGGATGGGAACTGTACTGAGTCCAAGGAAAACTTCAATCCATGTGCAAAGCGCAGAGTGCTAGCAGGTTATTAGCTTCTTTTTATCCCCAATTCCATCATCAGTAAGTGGTGGAATCGCGGCCACCATCAATGATACAGATTGGTTTAAAGAATCTAGTGTTCATAATAAATTAAACCGGAACACAATCAATGAATGGTAGTTATTATTCTACACAAGAGACCTTAAAAACATCCTTTTTGCATGAATTCTCCATATATACTAGCAAGGTGATACTAAGCTTAACTCAGCCAATACATTTAAAGGAAAACCAAATAGTTCCCATAATCAAACTTAACAGAGAAGCTCTAGGCTTTGGTTTTTGAGTTCTTCACCTTATAACACTGATCAGATCTGAGTATTAGATCACCTAACCCTTTGCAATCTGGCATTCTGGGAAGGAATTAGGCTCTAAGACTCGGAAGGCACAGGTTTACATAACAGATTAACTTCCTTTTTTGCATCTAGAATGAAACTAGCATTTGTCAACTTTAGCAGGACTGAGAAGAGTAGTTCTCAGATTATATTCTTTGTTCTGTCATTTACACGAGCAATGTCATTTTAAAATAGGAACTGATTCTGTTAACTAAGGTTGAACATACCTAGCTCCAACTCAGTAGAGCTTTTTCTAGCAATAACTTCTGCAAGGTCTTTGTATATCGTGCAATATCTAACAGACTTATGCTCTTGAAGGAAATTCACCATTCATCTTTTAAAGTAAAATTCAAAATAGAAACTTCAGTTCAATCCCTGGCTACACATGCCATGACAGTCCTGCCCACAGGGCACACTGAGATTGTGACTGAGACTGGGCATGGTGGCGTGTGCCTGTAATGCCAGTGCTTGTGAGGCTGAAAACAGGAGGATCACTACAAGTCCAATCTGTGTAGTGAGATCCTGTAGATCCTGTACTAAATACAAAAGAAAAAAGAAACAATGTAATGGGAAAAAGATGAGTTCTGATAGCTATATCATAGACTTCTGTTTTTACTTCTGAGCTCTGAGTATTACCAAAAAAAGAACAGCCAGGCTCATAATTTATAAAACCACAGAAATTTCAGTTTTTATTCTCTTAGTAACACCTATACTGTATCAAAATAGTAGCAGCCATGACTTACCAGGCACATGTACTTGTGCAGTAATTAGGCAAGGCTTTTTGTTTTACATAGCTTATTCAAACCCCATGAGGTAGCCTACTGGAAGAAACTAATGCCCAGAACAGCTCAATAAGTTAAAGTGAGAATATAGTATCAAAAAGATGAAGTTCAAACTAATGTTTTCTAATTTCAAAGCTTTTTCCACTATACTAACAACTTTTCATATATAGTTATGAAATGTTCACAGCAAGATTACACTTACAAGCTTTGAATGGCATTCATATGCATAAAGTGAACATTTATGAATCACACAGATTTCAAGCCTTTTTTTATTTTAGAGATAACAGAGATATATTCTATTAAGACACTCACCCTCACAATAAGGATCCATTTGATCAACGAAAGGCCAAATCCACAGATAGCACCATACCTTCCAGCTATAGTATTGGTGATACAGAAGGATAAACAAAATCCAAGCCAGTTGAATATAAATGCCACTAAAAGCAAGAGAAACAGTTTTTTTAAAAAGTCATAATGTGGAAGGCAATGCAGACACAATATAATCCTGTAAAGGCAAAGGACCCTTTATAGTTTTCAATGATACCAGCAGCCAGCTGCAGCACACATGCCCTACACTCACCCCCCTGATACTAACAATGCTTTGCTGCTTAAACAGCAGTTCTTTTTCTTTAACTCTACCAGCTAAACTTTCTTTATAGACTGTAATTTATCTGTATAAATATATTCAGGGTTTTTTTGGTTTTTTTTTTAACTATACTTCTACAGATGCGTATGCATTATTTGTTAGTTTAGCTAACAGGAATCAATTCGTTACAGCTCATGACCAGTAAGTGAAAGAACGGTTTTAAGCCAGCTAAAGAGCCAGACCACACTGTAGCTTCTGTATCTTCCCACCCTAAAGACTTCCGCCAGCCTAAGTAACCACCCAAAAAGTTGACCTTAAAAAAAAAAAAGGCAAAACAAGATAAAAAACATAATATATAGTATTTCACAACAAATATTTTATGGGCATCCTAAGGTATGGTCATAATCTTAGATTTCACTTTTTTGTACACACAATTTGTAATCCCATCTAAGTGCTACATTAATATACAGCTTCATAAGGACAAATAAGTCACCAGTATGTGTGGGGTCTATGTAAACATTTCAGGAACTGTAACTTATCACTTGTATATGGTCAACTGCCAAAACAATTTATGGAATAAAGATGCTCAACAACATAATGATTAGAAAACTGCAAATTAGAACCATCACTAGATATCACTGCATTATTAATCTAAAATTTAAAAAAAATCTATCAGTACCAACTGTTTGAGAATGTAAAACGGTATAATTCCTGTGGAGAGCATGTGGCAATTTCTCACAAGTCAGATTTACATTTTAAAACATTTCCAATTTTTTTTGAGTTATATATCATGCAATCTGACTTTCTGATCCCTTCAAGTCTAGATGGGAACACCACCAGTCACTAACTAACAGAACACAGACAGGAAGAGTCTCCTCCCCGGGCACAAATAACTTTGGAAGAAGAAAAGCTTTCTAAACAGACCCAAACAGCTCACTACCTTTTATGGCACTAGAGTTCAAACTGTCTTCACAGACTGCCATTATACTTTGAATTAAATCTTAAATCTAGAGTTTAATCTATTCATCTAAGTGAACAACTAAGATTCTATTTACCTTCTTAAATATTTTCTTGAAATTAAGATCAGAGACTCTTAGGTTAAATATGTAGGTAAGATACTGTGTGGTAACATTTTAACTCTTATGAAAATCAAAACATTATTAAATGATACATACTTTCTTCCTTTGCAATTTCTGAGCAAGAACAGGAACTTGTATCATCAACTTTAAGTGTAAATTCTTTCAGTTTACATAAGTATATCAGACAATGATATATAGGCAAAAATAAATCTTATAGTAAGTCTTAAATAAATATAGCATTTAATGTTATTTGTGCAAATATAACTTTAAATGTCCAAAAATCCCCACATTTTTTCAACTTAAGCATATAAAATATAGCAAGGTGTAGAGCCGGGTGTGGTGGCTCACACCTGTAATCCCAGCACTCGGGAGGCAGAGGAAGGAGGATCGGTGCAAGTTCGAGACCAGCCTGGGCTACAAAAGTGAGCTCAAGGCCAGCCTCAACTGCATAGCGAGACCCTGTCTCAAAAAGACAAAAAAATAAATAAAATAAAATAAAATAAAAATAAAATATAGCAAGGTGTAATTTGAAGAATAGTCACTAGATGGCAGTAAGTACAAACAACTCACACTTGGCAAAGCAAGCTCAACTTAGTGCCTCCTGAAAGAAATGTACAAGAAAATAAAGGTGAAAATTGCAATTTCTTTTTCCTTTTTCTTTTTTTAATCTAGAATCAAACTCGAGACCTTGTGCTTGCCAGGCAGGTGCTTATGCCACAGAGCAATATCCTTAGCCCAAAAATTACAATTTCATTCAGAACATTTTTCAATATTTACAGAAATAGCATAAAAATAAGTTGTAGAAACATATTTCAAAAGCCGGGCGTGGTGGCTCATGCCTGTAATCCCAGCACTTGGGAGGCAGGAGGATTGGTGCGAGTTCAAGACCAGCTTGGGCTACAAAAGTGAGCTCAAGGCCAGCCTCAACTGTATAGCGAGACCCTGTCTCCAAAAAAAAAAAAAAGAAAGAAACACAATTCAAGGGGCCAAGGAGATAGTTCCGTGGCACAAGTGCCTGCCTGGAAAGTGCAAGGTCGTGAGTTCAAACCTGGGACCTGCAAAAAAAAAAAAAAAAGATTGAAAAACATAATTCAATAAAAACTAAGTAAAATACCATAAATCCTTAAATACACTTATATGTCTATTAACCTACTACCACTAACCAAAAATGCAGCCTGATGTGTACAACTTATCAAGCATTTAGAACACTTACAGCAGTGAAGTGTTTTCAACTCTAGAAAATAAGGATTATAAAGAAGACTGGAGTTAAATGAAAGCCAGAAACAGTAAGAACTAAGTTTAGAGACCAACAATCGGAGGGCGTCAAACAGTCTTTTATTCCTAAGAAACAGGTACTGACACTAAAAACAGCATAATGATTTAGATTATATTCCAATTAGGGTTCCTTAAAAGATACAACCATAAAGCCGGGCGTGGTGGCGTACGCCTGTAATCCTAGCACTCGGGAGGCTGAGGCAGGAGGATTGGTGCGAGTTCGAGACCAGCCTGGGCTACAAAAGTGAGCTCAGGACCAGCCTCAACTGCATAGCGAGACCCTGTCTCAAAAAGACAAAAAAAAAAAAAAAAAAAAGATACAACCATAAAAGCAGAATATGTGTGGAATATATTATTAATATAAAGTATTACACACTGAACTAATAGCAAGATTGTAAGAAACTAACATTTGTCAGCTTAATAGTACAAAATGGCAGTCATTTGTAACCAAAGCACTAATTTCCTTCTTTTTCATTAAACTGTAACTAAAGTTAATTGAAGATTTTAATACTATGTACATATACAGATTGGCAACTTGAATATAATTTAATAAAACTGAGAAAATACAGCTGCCTGCCCACCACCCTTCTTCATCAGATGAAATAAAGGCAGCATTTCAATGGAAGAAATGGGTGGATGAATCTCAACTCAAAAGGAACTCCACATCTGAAGTATGGCCTCTCTATTAAAGATGAATGCAGGGTGTGGCAGTGCATGCCTCTAATCCCAGCACTTGAGAGGCTGAACTAGGAGGGCTGTCACAAGTTTGAAGCCAGCCTGGGCTACACAATGAGTTCAAGCTCAGGCTGGACTACATAGCAAGATCCTGGCTCCAAAAAACCCACAAATTTAGTAAGATGTTTAAAAAAATACTAATTAGGGCTTCTAAACTTCTAACCGCACGATTCCTAGTGATACTGCTATGCATTCTGCTGAAAAAGTGGGATCTATAGTTTCATTCCACATAGTCCCACAGCATGGGATGGACATCAGTAGTGCAGCTTAATTGTACAGTGAATATTAAGTGAACACTAGGATTTATCTTCATTAGTTCACCATTCTGAACAATTAATTTAAATGAAGTCAACATATGCTGACTATTTTATTTATATTATTTTTGCATTTTTCATTTCTTCATTGAAAGGTTGTTAGTCTGTGTGTGAGATGCACAATGCTCACATTCCCTGCAGGAGTCGGCACATTCCCTTTACGTGGCTGTCCCTCCCTCCCCACCCTAAACTAGCTCCCTTTCCTGAACATGTTCACAGCACATGTTCACACCCTCCTGTGGAGCCAGGGCACATGAACAACACACTGAAGCCCTCCTGTCACCTTTAGTCCTTCCCCTCACCCCATGGCTTGAAGCCTTACCCTTTGAGAACAATCAATCTCACTACTTCCTGCTATGTACCACTTACCTCACTTTTTTCAGGGTTTATGGAAAAAACCAAAACTCTAAAATTATTCAGGATTTCTCATAAAAATGAAACTATAGGATACACTTGCATGTCTAATTTATTTTACTTTATGATCTCAAGATGTGTCCATTTTCCTACAAATGACTCAAGTTTAGGTTCCTTTATACAATATTACTTTAAATGCACAAAAGTGTAGAACAGTGTACAAAGATGACTTACTAAAAAACGCCAGCATGAAAATGCCATCATTGCCCACTCTAAGCTGGTCTGCATCACTGAAGTCATCTCTCGGTGGACACTCTTCCTCCTGATTCTGTAAAACATAGCAGAAAAGCCCTCTAAACTAATTACATTGCCTTAACCGTAACAGAACGGACTTCAATAAATGTTCTCAACTTGTGCAGACCAAATTATGTAAGTACAATGTCTGGCACTGATTAAATATTTGAAAAACAGCAACTTACTATTTTAAAGACTTTAATGTAAGATCTGAAACTTTGAAACCATGGGAAAAACTTTAAAAACTTTGAAAACAAGGGAAAAACTTTAAAATATAAGAACAGACAATAGTTTCCTCCACTCTAGTAACTTAGGAAACAAATAGCAAGAACTGACAAATACAACTCCCTTGAATGGAGCTAAGGAAATGATCAGTGTGATCAAGAGCCAGCCTACAAAATCAGAGAAAACCCTGCTAGCTATTCATTTGTTCAACTGATGTCTAGAATATACTAAGAACTCAAAAACTTTAATCACAAAATACAAGTAATTCAATCAGTAAATGAGCAAATAGATGGAACCAGAGATTCCCACATTAAGCAAGCTACTTCTCTAAAGAACTATAAATTGTCAATGAATATATATAGAGAAAAATGTTTAATATCTTTAGCTATCAGGAAAAGCAAACCAAAAGTGCACTGAGATTCCATCTCACCCCATTCAGGATGGCTATGATGGAGCCAGTGATATAGCTCAGTGGTGCAGCACTTAGGTGGCAAGTGCCAATGTCCAGAATTTGATTCCCAGTACCCACACAAACACAAACAAAAAGAATGGCTATTATCAAGGAAAAACAAAAATAACAAATGCTAGCAAAGATGCAGGGGAAAAGAGATCTTACATCTAACACTGCTAATAGGAACATTAAGTTAGAAGGACCACTATGAAAAACACTAAACAGATTCCTCAAAAAACTGAAAATAAAATTAACACATAATCCATCTACATCACCTCTAGATAGCTACTCAAAGGAATCAATCGATGTGCTACAGAAATACCTTGTATCACTGTGGCACTATCCACAATAGCCAAGCTATAGCATCAGCCCAGGTGTGCATCCACAGATGAACAGATAAAGAAAGTGTAGTAACCATTCAACAGAGCAGTGAGGGCAAATCTTTTAGAGACGAATGTCCAACTGTAACCCAAAATCCATTTATTTGTGACAAGGTGCCAACATTGCAATTAAAATTGAACACTGTGGCACAACAACTCACACATGAACATCTTTTTTCTTAAAAGATAAACAACACACATGCCACAGGTTCACCACGAATGCAGTAGTTTTCAGCCATGAAGAATGCAATCATGTCATTTGCAGAAAAATAGATGGAACTAGAGGTTACCACATTAAGCAAAGCAGTTAAGCTTTCCTCAGATGTGGAACCTAGGGGGAAAGCAACATGAAAACAGGAGAAAGACTGTTAGGGGAAAGAGTGGGGACAAGTATGATCTGGCATAGTGAAAACCACTGGTTTGTAAAATTAATACATGATCATACAACTTTAAAGACAAGAAAAAAAGATTTGGGATTCCTCTCCTTTTAACACAAGCAACTGCCATGTGCAGGTTATAACCCAAGCCTTTTAGTATGGAAAATATTTACACAAAACATTTAAAGACAAGAGACAGTATTCCAGTTCATAGAATCAGCAGGAATAAATGCTATTGCCTGGGCTGCTGTTTGCTGTCAATAATGAAGTCTTTTATCTCTGACCCAACAGGTCACATTTGCTACCTGCATCCAAGAAACTAACAAACTACCACCTAGCTTGCAAGTCAGGCAAAAATGCAGACCAGACATAGTCCCTAGCAGACACATGAAATAAATTACTGTGCACATACTATCAAAGGAAAGCATAAAAGTGTCTTACTCTCTGAGATGTTTCTGCTGCTGCAGCAGCCATGGCAGCAGCTTTAGCCTTCTCAGCCTCATCGTACGTAGGAAGAGAAGTAGCAACACTGTAGGGAGGTGGCACTGGGTAAAACTCACTATAAACTTCTGTATCTAAAGAGAAAAATTTAAAAAAATAATCATTAAAACAGCTCAGACTATAATTTAATAATTTATAACAGGCCACTTAAGATTACTATCACTATGGTAGTCGTATATTATAAACTATGACAAAAAATGTAGAATGAATGTTTAAATTTTTAAAAGCAATTTTACAGTGAAAGACACGCCCTGACATTAATCTCCTTCCAAGTGCTCTCCTCACTTCAAACACACTTATCCCACTGTTCCCTCCACTTTCTGGAGCAGTTTTTCAGTGCATGAATGTTTCTACAAGGTGCATCAAAGTTACAGTGAAGGCTGCTGCTAACTGCTGTTATCCCACAGTGAGAAAGGCCCATAAAAACAAGGCCACATGTCTCACATACCTTTTCCTTGCACCTGGCACTGCACACCCTCTGGTTCTTCCCCAAAGCCAAAATAGGAAGGGGAAACACTCTGATTTCAGATTCGGAACACTGAGGCAGGCAAACAGCACAAAGATACTCATGAAAGAAAAGTTTATAAAAAAAATTTAAACGGTCACCATATTTTTCTATCATTCTGTTATCATAACAATCTTATTTTACATTTATTCTAGAGTGAAAAGACTGATAAATATCCAAGAGTAGAAACATTAAAGAAAAAAAAAAAAAAAGATTTCAAGAATGAGCTTATGAAAAGTAATTTCAGCCAGGAGTGTAACTCAGTGGCAAGTGCAAGGTTATGAGTTCAACTTCTGGTTTAAAAAAAAAAAAAAAAAGCAAAAAGGAGTTTCAGATAAAGGGTAGCATAATCCTGCAGTACACAAGCATATTCTGTATGCTTAGCAGTTTATACAAAAGAAATTAGTTTACTTGCCTATTATCTCACAGCCAAGGAAGTTTTTAAAATGCAAAATAATAACCAATGTCCACACTTGCTAGATATATTGCAACTATCATTTTAAAAAGACTGATTGTGTACTACAACGGTTGATGTCACTGCTTCAATTTTCTCTACCATAACTATTCTTATATATTTTCTACATCCATTTATAATTTTCTATTATCTATTATCAAAATTTCTTGTATTTTCAAAATGAAAACATTTTTCCTACTAACAATTTCATATACTGCGCTACCTCTACACACATTAATCTTAGCAACTCAGAGGTTCAAAAAATTAAGTTTCTTGCCTAGTGTTAAGCAACAAGTAGCAGATCTCTGAGTTCCTGACTGCAGTACTTTATTCTGATGACATATAAGGGACACTTTTCCAAAATATGCTGATTTTAGCAACTGTTCTTATGTCTGAAGCAAACTCAGTATTTCCTTTTGCTTCTATTTTTCTCACATCCACTTGGTTTTTTACATTTACTATGAAGAAAATCTAACATCTTCCTGATTTTGAAAGAATTTTTAAAATATAAATTCTAGAAAGATAGAATAACAGTTAAGTACAGACTGCTTATTTTTTAAAAATAGTATTGTACTATTTACTTCCAATATAAATAGTACACAGGATTAGTTAGAACCACTGACATTTTAAGGTAGATTCTATATACCACAACATTTGATATCATGGTTTTAATTTTTATTATCATAACTACAGTGTTTTTATATTTTCTATATTCACTCATAATTTCATCAGCAGTTCTTACATCATTAACATGAAAACTCATTTTACTCTAGCAATACGACTCCAACTACATTTGAAGGTTTTAAAACAATTTCAATGCTATCAGTAAAAACTAAGAACCTCACAGATCATTTTTAATCAGATAATGAAAGTGATGGCAGCAGAGTACTACTGAATGTGGCTCACCAGAAGACAGAGTCAGAGATGCTGAGAAAATAGCAACCCTATGTAAAAATATCATAGAGGGTCCAATAAAGAGATTTCCTGCAATGCCAAGGCTACAATTAGAATAAAATCTGAGTGAAAACAAGTTATGAAGTTCAATGCAATAACATTAGAAGTATACATTTTAAAAACTAGAACAATGACATATCATTCAAGGAACAACTTTGTAAAACTTTTAAAATGTCAACACTCAGTATAGAAAAAACGCCCTCCACTGGCAGATGAAAGCTAAGCAGCCCTAAATGGTTATAACTACTTTTTCTTCCATCCTACAAAGTAAGTGGTTCTTAAACTGAATCTGGAAGCTAGGCATGATGTCAAATGCCTAAACTCCCAGCACTGGGAAGGCTGAGGCAGGAAGACTACCACAAGTTTGAGACCAGCCTGGGTTATTATAGTAAACTGAAGGTCGCCCTGAATATAGCAAGACCCTGTTGCAAAAAAAACGGAATCTGGGGTAGCTCCAGGTCCAATTCTCTTACAAGTACTACGGTGCTGAACTTTCTAAATTAGTAAGGTTATTAATAATGATTATGGGAAAAAAAAATCAAAGAACATTCAAAAGGAATACATTGTCAAATACTATACAAATATCACATATGACTAGTGATGTTGTTTAGATCTATAAAAACAAGCCATAAAAAACATAATGGAAAATTAATCTTCACAGAATATCACTAGTTTTCTCTAATAAGAAACTCAAAATTCTACAAATATTCAGCTCTTGTTGTTCAGTCAATCCCCAGCACTACAAAAAGACCCCCCAAAACAACCCCACAAAACTGGTGCTCAGTTAAAATCATGAGGGACCATTCAGCAAATTTGCTGAAATAAAATTTAAAAGATTACGGTCCACAGAGGAGAATGCAAAAATACGTGAACATTTAGATAACAAGCTCAAATGGCTTTACAGTTGAAATGTATCTAACTTTTTAAATTGATGTTGTAATCATATTTCAAGTCATAAAAAATGGGAAGACATTCAGTATAAAAAGCACATGAAGTGCTTGTTGCAAAAGCTCTCAATAAAATAGCTCTAAATCTCATAGAGATTAAAGCATGACAAATGCAGAATATAAAGGTGCATTAATTTTTTAAAAATCTACTAAAAAAGATTTTAATCACAACAAAAATTAAAAGATAAAAACCACTTGACTTTATAATCAGGAACACCCCCTCCTCAAAAAAAAAAAAAAAAAAAAAAAAAGAGCTCACAGAGTTTCTGGTTTGTTGAAGCCATTTATTGACCTAAGAAAGGCTGCACAAAAAGGTCTGGTGAGACAGTAAAAAGAAACAAGCAGCCACAGTAGTTTCAAAAGTTAAACTTCAAGTTCTCTGAAGCTCATCAAATAAGAGACACTGTGGCACATGCCTGTCTCAGGAGGATGAAGCAGGAGGATCATCATGAGCTGCAGACTAGATTGGACTACACAGTGACTGAGACCTTGTCTCAGAAAAAAAAAAGGAGACTGATTTCTCTTTTTTGACCTCATTAATTCATTTGCAACAAACCAAATATGGCAGAAGTATATAAAAATCACTGCAGGCTGGATGGCTTCTAGGTGGTTTCTGTCAGGTCCAGCAGGCTGTCAGAGTTTTTTTTTTTTTTTTTTTTGGAATCTGTTCATCATTCCCTGAGGAAGATGAGGCCCGCAGAGGCCCCAGACAGGTGTTCTGGCCACAGCCCCAGCAGAAGTGCAACTGAAGCTCAGCCATTGCCCATGGGCAAAGGGGGGTCTCTGAGATGAGGGCGCCATCACATGCAAAGTGTGTGGGTCTCTGGGGCAGAATAACTCTAAGAGCCCAGTCACTCCAAAAACCTGAGAAGGAATGACTGGCATATTTACACCATGAAATTTAGAGTCTCCCGTTATACAAAAATAGCAAGGATATCTCCTCAAGAAGTATCATGAATTTACTCTTAAAATTGGTATCTTTCAATTCTCAGTCACAAACATCATCAAAATAAAAAATCATTTTCTTTTTTCAAGATTATTATCTTACCAAATTCATTTTTATTTTGGAGCTACAGGGAATTGAAAGGGCTTCCCACTAAACTATATTTCCAATCTGATTATTTTTTTTCAACAACAAGTTCATTATACTCTGTTCCAAAAATTTGGAAATAATGAAAAAAAAATTAGCGCGTAGTACATGTTAACAAGCAAGATTTAACTGCTAAATCTTAAAGTCAGAGAAATGACTGATGGGAATTAAGATAAAAATTGTGCGTGAGGGACTGCGGCTGTAGCATGGTGGTAGAGTGCCCAGCTGGCTTGCACAGGGGCCTGCCCTCAGCCAGCAAAAACAAGCATGAAATGCTATACTGTCCAGCCACACGAACTAAACATTACATTAAAATGAAAGGAATATGCATTAATTAATTAAACTGCAACTTTATAATATTGATTTCAAAACTATATAATAAAAAATATAAATAAACTTGATATAAGCAATGAAGAATGTACATACTGCAAATGCAAAAAGGTAACCTGAAAAAGTTAACAGGTGTTTGAGAGAAATAACATTAATTACACAGTAAGATGAAATTTTTATTTGAGTTTTTTTTTGGGGGGGGGTTACAGTGGGGATCCAAGATGACCTGTTAGTTGATCATGAGAAACAAAAGCTCATGAAGCAGCCAGAACCTAAGCACTGATTGACTGAGGAGTGGTCAGCAGATGACTCAGAAGACAGAGGTGGTCCTATGCAAAGAAGGGTCTTGCCCTGGAGCATCTTTAGTCAAAGTGCTGCTAATGGGTGTGAGAGGGTGCCCCACCCCTACAGAGATAATGAGAAATCTCAAAAGAGTGATGCTAACAATCCAAAACCACTGTTAAAGATGAAATATTCTGGGGCCAGGGAGATAGCTCAGTGCAATAAGGGTTTGTCTGGCAAGGGCAAGGTCCCAAGTTTGATCCCTGGTACCACTCAAAAAAAAAAGGATGAAATATTCTAGTGAAAATGTTTTCTGTTTAGGGGCTAGGGAGATAGCTCTGCGGCACAAGTGCCTGCCTGGCAAGTGCAAAGTCATGAGTTCAACCCCAGTCCCATAAAAATAAAAAATTAAAAAAATTTTTAAAAAGTTTTCTGTTTAAAAAATATTTTTCAATAATGATTTTTTAAAACAAGTGTTCCATAATAAATATTTGTTTGTTTATTTATTTTTTTGCAGGGCTAGGGTTCAAACTCACAACCTTGCACTTGTCAGGCAGGCATTTGTGTCAAGGAGTTATCTCCCCAGCCCCACCATAATAAATATTTAAAGGTGACATAGATTTGGAAGTTAATCATACAAATCAAATAGTATACAAAATCATAATAGTATACACATCATCATAATGACTAATTTGCCAATACTGAGAAAATACAAATTGAAGCCAGAGAAATAATTAAGATTGGTTCTCCAGTGTGACCTAAGTAGAGAGAATAACAGTGTTAAGCAGGAATCACTGCTTTGTATTCACAATTATTACTACATGTACAACTGCAGTTAATATTATGCATGTTTCCACCCACTCATCAATACTGTTTTATAAAAGATGACAGCATGTGCATACATATGCAGACATGTACATGTGCATGTGTACATACAGATATATGTTTATATGTGAATGTATAAAAATGTGTGAACATGATCCTCACAATGCCTTGTCGGCCCCACCCCCCGGGGCATGCTGAGAGTGTGATTAAGACTGAACGTGGTGGTGTGAGCCTGTAATCCCAGCAACTGGGAAACTAAAAACAGGAGAATCACTATGAGTCTGACCTACATAGTGAGACCCTGTACTAAATACACACACACACACAAAAATGTGTGAATGTGTATTATCTGTGCATTTATGCTTAAAACCCATTACAGACTTGCTACTGCACAAAACCACACAACCAAAAAAGGACCTAGAAAAGATATTCCAGCTGCTCCATACCTGAAGTTGTAGGTACTTCCACGGTAATACTACTGTAAGGTGGAGGAGAAGTATCAGCCTCAAGTGCTGGTGCTGAAGAAGCAGAATGCACAACCTGCGGTGTCGAGTTTGAAGTGGACGGCTGTTCTACAGCAGGTGATTCTGAATTGTCCTCTTCATTGTGAAGCTAAGAGAAGAAAGGAAAAAATGTAACACTACTTATTTTTTAATTTTAGTTAATTTTAAAAGATCATTTCAGAAGCCCCTGCGCCCCTCTGCCCCGCCTCTGCATTCCCGCGACTAACTTCCTGTTCCAGCCCAGCCCAAACCCCACTGCTGGGAGCTGAGCC
>PVJA010036626.1:0-20924 GCA_004027025.1 Myocastor coypus
GCAAAGCATCCCTTGCTCAGCAGCTCAATGTCTTTTGTGAACAAGAATGTGAAAGTCTTCATCTTTAGGAAGCCATAAGTGAAGAAAGCAAAGCAAGAAAGAAGGAAAACGAACCGATCTGTTTTCCTCCTTTACGGCATGACCAAGACTCCAGGAAAAAAATGAACAGCACTGTTCTTTCTCTAAGGTAGGGCCGAAATAAAAGGAAGGAGTCAAGGAAATCACAACTAGAGACCTCCCTTCTCGGTGAGCTTGTAAAGTGTGTTTTATTCATGCCTGCTTGCAGCGCACGGCCTGTGGATTCGTCTTGGGGAGCATGGGATGCGCATAACACAGTGCGTTTCTTTATTTTATTGTATTTTAATTAATTTTAATGAGAAAGAAATAACAATGAGACAATTTCGAAACAGGTTAGTAGGACAGTTATAATAACTGATTGCATCTTGTTGCCTTCATAGTAGTTG
The DNA here is from genome assembly GCA_004027025.1 of Myocastor coypus. NCBI lineage: Eukaryota > Metazoa > Chordata > Mammalia > Rodentia > Myocastoridae > Myocastor > Myocastor coypus. The sequence continues at coordinate 465 of PVJA010036626.1, forward strand.
TTCAGAGTACAGGATGCAGGCATGATAACTTTTCTAAACATTGTTGGTACAAATCTTCCTTCTCAATGAACTAAGAGAAAGTAGTTGCATACATCGTCCAATAGTCCATAATAGTAGTGGGTTATCAGCAGAAGTGGCAATGTCAGAAGCTGTTGACTTCAGCCTTTTATAGCTCAGCATATTAATATGGCTTTACTTTTTAAACCTCATGGTTAGACTTTTCTACTGGATGGGTAAGACCAAGATAAAGCAAGACCTATACAACAAAAAAATGTAACTTTTGTGTCTGACAAAGTCAATCAAGTCCCCTCAGGATCTATCCTGAAACCATGTGCAGAGTTTTGTAGATCTTTTGTCAGTGTCAGCCGTCTGGATGAGTCACGGCCATGGCTTGACCAGTTTGCTGTCTGTGAAAGCCTGAGAGAATGTTTTCTCTCTATGTGACTCTCCTTTGGCAGACTATACATCGTCAATCCCTTTCCCCTGTATTATGTTTCTTTCATTTTAAATCTTGAAGAGGGCACATTCCAAGACCCAGGTAAAAATTACCCAAGGTAATCTTTATCTGAGTTCTTTTGCTTAAATTTAGGCTCCTTCCCCTGCAGATGCATCACACCCCAAATTCCTCAGGAACCCTGAGAGTTCATGAATTGGCATAACTGAGAAGCAAAGAGCAGAGCAAGTGAGTATTCAGAGGGTTAGATGGTCTAGCTCTTGGGGCATCCTCCCACTCAGCACGGTGACACGTAGACATCTCTTCTTGCAACTGACCAAAGCCTGTACCTTCACCATGCCATGGAGTGGTCTCTTCATTTCACATTGACAGTCATGCAGGTCTGGAACAAAACAGAAAACCCAAACCAGAAGTGTACAAAAAAATGTCTGCAACAGTACATATCTAGAGTTGTGGTGTTTGCACCTATTTGAAACACTTGTGGTGAATCCACAGATGATATTCTCAATGTGCATTTTATCTAAAGTCTGTAGACCACTTCAAATGAACTCTTAGCATTAGGGAGCTGTAGCACACATCAAGGCAAGCTTATAGCGGCTATTCAAGGTGACTGCTACAGGAAGGCCCAGAACTCTGATGGAGCATAACTCCCATCAAGCAAAAAAGGTAGAGGGTACTTAGGAGTGAAAGGGGTAGAATTTTAGCTTGGCTTTGTCTTTGTTAGTTGGCTTTGGTTTAAGGAAAAGCAAACTTTCTCTTGTTTTCATGATGTAAAATACTTTCAGAGCTCACTTGCAAGGTCAGGCCTCTGCTGTCTCACAGAGCTGAGGGATTCAGTTGCTTTCTGCCTTGGTGATCACATTTCACAAAGTTCCTGACCAGATGCATAGGAACAGAGGCTCCTATGAGTTTTTTTTAGGTGCAGCAGAGAAGCAGAAACAAAAGAAAAGGAAGAGGCCCGTATTGACTCTGAAGACATGGAGAGAACTTGAGAAAGATGGAGAGGATCCTCTCACATGAGACAAGGGAGCTTGGGTTATGTGGATTTTTGCTAAGGATGGAACTTGAGGGGCAGGTTTAGTGATACCTAAGGAGCTGATAAGGGTCTCCTTCGTGGTGTGAAAGGTGAAAGGAAGTTGTACCTGGGAGTAGGGCACAGGTGAAGGGAGAGGTGGTCCCTGGGAAGATAGGCTGTTGATTTTGGGATTGAGCCATGTTGAATCAGGGCCAGAATAATTCAGCACTTTGTACTTGGGCTGGAACCTGTTAGTACCCAGGGTAACTGACTGGTCAGAAGGTGGGTTTAAGACTTCACATCTTAAAGAGAGAAGAATAAATCAATATGAAAGAGAAGTCAATGGGCTTCTGTGAGGTTAAGCAAGTGGAGGAGAGGCTGAGGAGCTCTTGGCTCTAGATGAGCAGCCAGGAGCTGTCCCCCTCAATCCTGAACCAGAGGAAACCGGCTAATGGGAAGACCAACTGCCTCAACTTAACCCCAAACCTTCTGCACAACTCGAAGACAGGAAATAGTGAGCCTAGCAGGTTTTCTGTGCCAGTGGGGATTTTTAAGAACATAAACATAAGCCTGTGAAGAATGCAGGCAAAGGAAAAACATTATCATGAAAAGTCCTGGAAATGATTTACAATAAGAAACCAAAGAAAATTTCCCAAATGTATACTGTTGTAATGTAAGAAGATAAGACCTCTGTGAAATAGGTGTAGGAACTCATCAAAAACAATATGTTTGAGAGATTAAAAACTGCTATGAGAGGAAACATAGCAAAGATCTAGGGATACAGAAGATAACCAAAAATAAGATCTAACTTCAATAGCATATAACATTATTCTATAACCCATTTCATCAGAAAACTAAATAACAACTAAACTAATGAATGATAAAATGTGCTAATTATTTAGTGGTTTGTTTATTTTTGGATTTTTTTTTTTTTTTTTTTTTTGAGACAGAGTCTCTCTGTGCAGTTCAAGCTGGCCTTAAATTTAGTTTGTAACCCAGGCTGGCCTCGAACTGTCAGTGATCCTTCTACCTCTACCTCCCAAGCGCTGGGATAACAGACGTGTGCCACCATGGCTGGACATTAATTACTTTTTAAATGCCAGAGTTGTTTTGAGTATTTTAGTCCCTTGATAAAAATGTTGGGAAATATTTCTAACACTTTTATTCAAGGATTACATGCAAATACATTTCTACAAAGATTATACATCTACTTATTGCATAAGAAAAAATGAACATAGGTCTAAACTCTTCCTGCTAACCTTTACAGCTTCCTGTGTTAATTCTTTTGCTTTTTTTTTTTTTTTTTGGCCTTTGTGACATTTTTACCTGACTTGTTAATGTCTAGAGAATTTCTTCACAACTGTTTAACAACTTGGCTACTCTCCCATGTTCACGTTTACAAGTAAGGCGCTACTGCAAACTCTGTGTGCATGTGTGGCTGGCCAATTAGTAGTTGTCTTTTTTATGTTGTTGTTTTTTGGTTTTTTGTTTTTGTTTTTGTTTTTTTGAGACAGGGTCTCGCTGTGCAGTTCAGGCTGGCCTTGAGCTCAGTTTTGTAGCCCAGGCTGGTCTCAAACTCTCACCGATCCTCCTGCCTCAGCCTCCCCAGAGCTGGGATTACAGGCGTGCACCACCACGCCCGGCTAGTAGTTGTCTTTTTAATAAGGCCATCTCAATGGGCTGTTTTATTTCAGTGTCTTCATCAATAGATACAGTCCTATTCTGTTTATCATTGCTTAAAAATGAACTTCTATGCCTTCTGCTTGTCAGGAGTGAAGATGAGAATACAGGCAATAGGGGCATGATGAGTTATTAGGGTATTTTTTAGCCAGTCTCATGGTGACGCACATATTTTTGAGAAATCGCTGTGTTTTCTTCTAAACTCTCTCCCTCAAGACAGGATCTGCCTGTCCAACTTTTCCAGAAAATAAGCATGCACATTCTGCTGGCAGAAGTGAGGGAGGGAGACTGTCTTCATGCTGACTTCATGAAGCACAAAGCTCAAAACACAAGTAGTAGAAGTAGGGGCTTTTGTTTAAAAACTCCAATGTACAAGAAATATCCGAAAAAGTCCCACATTCATAATTCACGGGTATCATATCACCCATGTTAAACCATATATCATACATTAAACATTTAATGTATGTTATATGATAACACTAAATCCATTTTATCAGATAGATAAATAGATAGACAGACAGACAGACAGACAGATTCACTCACTAACAAATATAGTAGACCACTATGTCTACCACCCAGAGTAAGATATATCTTTTAACTTAGATTCTCCTCCTGCACTAAGGGGAGTTTCATCTTTGACTTTTTTTCCATTATTTATGCTGCAACTTACACTGTTACTTTTGCAACTTTTTAAAATTTATACAGAAGTCTATGTTATGAATTCCATGAACTTTTACTTAGTATCCAGTTGGGGCAGCTGAACTTTACTATGTGTTGCAAATTCCTAAAGAATTTGTGTGATTCATAATCATGACAGCAATGCAGAAGGCTTTCACTGCTTGCAACCTCTACCAACACAATATTTCAAAAGTTGTTAATGCTCTTTAATTTGTTAGGTATACTACTTCCTTACCATTTCCATGAGAATATGCCTGACTCCTAATGAAGTGAAATGAATTTCTGAAATTCTCTGTCCTTTGCATCTCTATTCTTGTGGAGGACTACCTGAGCAGCTCTCCTTGAAGGAAGAGCAGTTGCCTCCTTTTTGGCTGAGCCTGACCCTATTTCCTTGTATTGATCTGTATAGAACTGGCTAGGACTTCCCTCTATCCTTTCAATCGGCCTTAAGCAATGTATATTGATCTAGCTGATGTGCTGGTGATAGTCTTTGAAGGTGGCACGCATATTTCCCTGGTAACCTACATCTGCTGCTCTTTAATGTGAGCTGGGTCAAGACAAGACAAAGAGCCAATGCTCCACACTACGAGGCTATGACTTCCAGTGGCTTGAAAGATTACATCAGGGCCAAAGCATCAGAGCCCAGAAACATTGGATACTATCTCAGTAGCATAATGCAGATTACTCTCTGTGTATCCTCTCTGCATATGGCAGAGGTAAATGCAGGCCCTCTACCTAGCCCAGCTCACAGTACTCACCTACTTCCCACAATTCCCTTCCTCAAGCCACTCCCACTTCTCAGCTGAATGAAACCTGAGTGTGGCCCTGGGTCGCTGTCTTTGTTCTGGAAGTCATCTTTGCTGGACTTAGGCCCTTTGGCTCCCCAAATATATATATATATATATATATATATATATATATATATATATATATATATATATATTAACTGGGTGGAATTCCAATAACATATCTTTGAGATTACAAATATTGACTTCTTGGACTGAGACAAGAACCTGGAGGGGACTCCCACATATTCTTATGAAGTGCCTGCTCATAAATGTGACCAATTTGCTAGTAGCAAGCTTTTCTTTGTGTTATGAACTCAAAATGCCATTATGTTAATATTCTACACATAGAATGTGCTAATATTCTATTATGTTAACTTTCTGTTGGTGTATGAGGGAGGGAGACTTTATCACAATGTCTTCATGAACTCAGTGTTCAAATCTATTGATAAATGTATTACAAATAGCATCTTTACTCTCACATAACTGTGTTTTCTGGGTATGTTTCAACTTAATTTTACTAGTCATTTGTGGATCTCATTTAAGGAATTCTCTAAAGGAAGGATGTATGAATACTATAGAGATATTGATAAAAGTCAATAAAATTTCAGTTAGAAAGCAGAATCCGTTTGAGAGATCTATTATACAACAAAGTGCTGCTAGTTAGCAATCATATACATATACTTGAAAATTGTTGAAAGTAAATTGGGTAAGCATGAAAAGTAATACTTGTCATTGATGCACCTACTTAAAAGGATAGCTTATTCTTTTTTCTTTTTTTCCATGTATTTGGTTCAGGGTCTCACTACACAGCTCAGACTTGTAGTCATCCACCTGTTTTCAGACTCCCCAGCACTGGGATTACAGGTGTGCTCCACCTCGCTGGGTCTCGGTGGCCAGCTCACTGGACGCAGGAGTGGGGCCAGCAGAGCAGTGGTGCCAGGGATTGAGCCAATTCCTTGTACTTGCCTAAGCAGATGCTTAATCTGCTGAGCTACCTTGCCAGCTCCAAGACTAGCACATTAATATGAAGGGGTATTTATATTTACTTTTTCTTGTTAATAAAAACATGCTTTATATTTTTGCGTCAGTATATTGTAGTTTATTTATTTTATTGGTGTGTGTACTTCACAATTTCCATGGGGCAAAATATAATTTTCTACCTCAAAAATAAATTATCAATCATGCTTTATCACAGCACATATAGGAAGAATATGATACAGTTCCTTGAAACAATTATGTAAAACTTAAACCTCTAGGATAAGATATAATTCCAAAGAATTTATTTTTTATAGTTAGTCATTTACCAGTACAATCATTTAAGCACAAGATAACCAAGAATTGAATATTTTTCACTAATTTTTATAAAATAATGTAAAAGAAAATGCAAAAATGATAATTCTATCCAATTTAGTCAATGCAAGAATCAACTGATTGAAATAACACCTGCCAGATTGAAGCTAGGGAGAGTTAGTACATAAATAAAAGTACTGTCTGAGTGATTCTTGAGATAAACCATTAATTTAAGAAAGATAGGGCCCCATGCTGAACCAGTCATCAAAACCAGGTGTGGTACAGCATGCCTGAAATCCCAGTACTGGGGAAGCCAAGACAACAGGTGGATCACAAAGAGTCTGAGCTGTGTGGGGAGACCTTGTGCTAAATAGATAGATAGAAAGATAGATAGATAGATAGATAGATAATTTTTTTGAAGAAGACTACATAGAATCTTTCACATTTTCATGAAGTAAAAAGCAATAAGAATCCTTACTGAAGAATTTCTTTTGGACAACTTCTCTTCTGTATAATTTATTAGTTGTCCTCATACCACAAATCCTGTATTAGTTAAAGTTCATGAGAGGTATATGTTTAGTATAAAATATATGAAGACCATAGAAAGGATTTACTAGGTAGGCTTGTAGGATCTGAAACAAAGAGTCCCAGTGGTCTTCTGCCAGATCAGAGGGGAAAAGCAATCAAAATGGCTGTCTGTGCACTGGACTCAAAGGCCAAAGGCCTGCAGCTCACAGCAGACTTTAATGTGAGTCTGGGTTGATAAGCCAAAGGGCCTATGCCAGAAGGCTGAAGAGCCTTACAGGAAGGCTGAAGAAACGGAGAGGGGCTTCCAGAGATAATGACCAACACCAGAGCTTAGCTAAAGGAAAAAAAAAAGAAAAAAAAGAAAAAGACTTCCTTCTTCCTTCCCTTTTTATTCCACTGAGGCTAGGATCCGATTGGCTGGTGCTGCCACATCTCAGTGGGTCATACTCCTCAGAAATGCCACTCATCCACAGGCAGACCCAGAGCTTTGACAATCTGTTGGGTAGTCTTTACTCAAGTCAAATTGAAATATTACTATTAGCAATCTCAAGGACATATCTCCTTTTTTATAAAACTAAGAGTAAAATACTCTTGCTTTATGGGTGAGAAAACAGACAATAATTAAAACTGACTAATGCTTAAAAATCACAAAACTAGCTGGTATTATGGTATATAGCCAATTTCATCTGGCTTCTGTGGTCCTGTGCACTTACCTTTTACAATTCATGAGATGCCAAGAGCTCAATTTTACATGTGCAAGAGAAAATACACGTTTCTATTTTAAGCAGTGCCTTCATTACCGCTGATGCCTCGGCTAGCCTATTTATGCCTGTCCTTGTGCATCTGATTGGCAAATATTTTTCAACCATCTTCAGTGAAGGGAAAACCTGTCCTCCTCTGTCTTTTACTTTCTCAGATGTGCTTATGTCAGCACTTGTCTCTGGTTCTCATTGTTTCTCATTATAATGTAAACTGTGATGCTAAGCCAAGACAAGTCAAAGTACTTAAAACTAGAACCTCCTATATTAAAGCTGGCAACTAAATGTTCAACAATTCTTTTTTTTTTTTTAAGAATTTTTTATTCTTTTTATTTTTTTTCTTGTTTCAGAACTTTTGTTTGTTTGTTTATTTATTTTTATGGCCGTCTCAGCCTGCCCTGAGGGCAGGGCTGGAGCAGCATGTGGTTCCGGGGATCCAACTGCGGTCCCTGCAGCCGCCCAAGCTTTCCTAAGCAGGCGCTTTAGACCACTGAGCCATCCTGCCGAGCCCCAACAATTCTTTATGTACTTTTAGCCCAATAGTTGTATACATCAAGGTTCCATCACAAACAAATGACACACACATGTCAGATTAGGAAGAAGATTTGTGCAAAGAAACCTTTTGAAGGAAAGGTTATGTGAAGCTACAAGAGAGCTCAAGTGTCTGAGAATTGCAGGAAACTAATTTCACCCTAATACTGAAGCACAAGAGGAGTCTTTTGCTGGAAAATGGGCACAAGTTGGGAACATACTCTTAAGCAAAATAAATCAGACCCACAGGTGCAAACATCTTATTGTTGCCTTAGTGTGAAGACCTGGAAGAGAAAAATGGAATCTGAAAGAATACAATAGATACTGGTAAAAGGATACGGGTGAAAAGATACAGATGAACCATCTTCTCCCAGTTGAGGTGTGCACAGGGACATCTACTAATATAGTCACAAGATACGAAAAAGTAGTTTTATCTCTCTCCTTTCACTCTCATATACTGATGTCTCCCAATCTCTCCTATTATTCAAAGGAGTTGGGAAGTAAGATTATAAAGCTCCAAGGAGCTGAGATGCATAGGGGAGGCCTCACAGATCAAATAATATCGCAGAGAAAGATAGATTGCTGTATTAAGGATAGAATGAGAACAGTGGTACAATAACCTGTATTGATTTCCAATAGTATAATTTATAGATGTGCATTATTCTTTCATTATTTACATATTACATGGGTATCCATAAAATTGCTGAGCATTGCCTTGCATTAATATAATTTTATAGTCTTTACAAAATATCCCATATGTTTCCACAGAGCAGCAGAAACAAACTACAGTTGTCCAAACCATCCTGCTTACATACCTAGATAAATCTCTTTCCCCAATTCCCTCTCCTGTCCTTCTCAACTCAGTAGCTCATTCCTTGGAATAAGTTCATTTCCTTTTACCAGTATCTATTGTACCCTTTCAGACTCAATTTTTCTCTTCCAGGTCTTCACACTAAGACGACAGTAAGATGTTTGTGTATGTGGGTCTGATTTAGTTTGCTTAAGAGTATGTTCCCAAGTTGCATCCATTTACTAGCAAAAGATGCAAATTTATCCTGTTTTATAGCTGAATAATACTCCATTGTGTACAACTACCACATCTTACTTCTCCTTTCTTCCGCTGATGGGCATTTGAGTCGTTTCCAGGATTGAGCCATGACAAATTGTGCTGCAAAGATATCATGCGTGCACATATATCACTATGATATGAGGTTTTTGGTTCTCCTGGAAAAATACCCAGGAGGGGAATGGCTGCGTTGGACAGGATCTCCAATCCTAGATTTATGAGGAATCTCTACACGGATTTCTACAGTGGTTATACCAGGCTGCACTCCACCTGCAGTGCAGAAGGGTTCCCTCTTCACAGCCCCACCAGCATTTGTTATTGGCTGACTTCTTGATGCTAGCTTTCAATTCTTTTTTCTCCTTTTTTCAATTGTTTACACTTTTTGTGTTCTTAATTTCTTATTCATTTCTTTCTTCCTCCAATTTTTCATGCCTATATCTTGTAATATGAATAACTGGTTGGGGGGCCCGGCAGGATGGCTCAGTAGTCTAAAGCGCCTGCTTAGGAAAGCTTGCGCAGCTGCAGGGACCACAGTTAGAACCCCAGCACCACATGCTGCGCCAGCCCTGCCCTCAGGGCAGGCTGAGCCGGCCATAAAAATAAATAAACAAACAAAAGTTCTGAAACAAGAAAAAAAAAATAAAATAAAAAAATTCTTAAAAAAAATAACTGGTTGGAAGACAACACTATATATTTCAACAAATACTATGAAATTCATATTACTTTGTTAACAGAAATCCTGCTTCCTCTGTAATTTTTTTTGTTTTAATACTAACTTGTACTCTCTTTAAAAATACATTTAAAAAATTTTAAATCCCATATGTTTACTTTATTTATATTCAATAGTTTAATTCTTCCACTGAACAAAAATCTGCTGATGTAGTGCGACTAAAGAAGAATTCATAGATTATTCCGCATAGCGGGTAGTTATAAGTCAAAATAGCAAGTACAATAAAACTTGTTTAAGATCAGGAAAGTACCCATCAGGCATACCTCATCTGACCTGAAAGACAATAGGGAAAGCTGACGGGATGCTCTATTAAATCGGTGGCCTCCAGTGGATCATGACTCATGCACATCTGCGTGCAGATCCTCCCCTGCAATTTGGGTTGATTCTGTGACTCATTTTAACTAAAATAATTCACTTCAGGGGGTTGAGGGGAGTACATTATCGCCATGCTTAAGCTTTATAATGCTTGGCTGTGCCCAGTATTTTGCCCTTGAGAACCCGGAAACACCATAAAAGACCTCTGCCCACCCTAGTACAAAGACTATGTGGAACGCACAGGTGGAGTAGAAGAGTCCTAAAGACTCACTACAGCAATAGTCACGACATCCCGTGATGCCACTGGATAGAGCCCCTTGTAGGCAGGCCTTCCAGGTGAGTGCAGCCCTCATGTGTGACAGCAATGAGAGTGAAACACTCGTCTGCAGTCAGCTACGATCAGAATTATGTGGAAGCGTAACAACTGCGACTTGGAGCTCTTGCTCCTGCAGATATGCTGGAATATATTAATATAATCAGAACAACTTCCTTCGAAGAAGAGATGGCTGAGCTGATCTAAAAAGAGACAAAGCATTTTTCATATGTGAATATTATGGGAGAAAGGTGCACAGTATTCAAAAAAGTACAGGAAAAATATTTGAGCCCAAACACGGGGCCCAAATTAAGAGGAAAGTTAGCCCAGGTGAATCTGGAAAATAAATCAAGGCCCCAGTTACAGAATGCCATGTCCACAGTGGGAAAGAATTTGACTTAGTTTGTTTTTATTGAAATGTTTATGAGAGGGAGAGGCAGAATTGCGTTTTTAAAGCCACTGACAGCTGACTGATTGACAGGACAAGAATGGATCAGAGAAGTTGAAATGCCAGCTGCCGCAGTGGTCCAAGCAAGACTGTGCAGGCATGTTAATGGGACTAGAAAGAGGCGACACATCTGAGTCGCTGATTCTTTGCACTCTAAATCCACCAGTCCACATTCCATTCGCTTTTCTGGCTCTTCCTCCTAAACATTCTTTCTCATATTCCTTATCCCCTACATGCTAAAATTGTACTGGTTTTTCTAAGTCCTGAAACTGTTCTCTTTAAAACGATAAAGTATTCATCTCTAACTATATCTAACTTTACACTGAGTATCTTACCGCTCTGACTTACGAGGTATCTTTTATCTACCAAGGCTACTCGGAATTACCAAAGTGCTAAGAATGGTAATGGCTTGAATTTTAATCAAAATTTCATCTTATTAGAACTTTCTTGGACACCTTATAAACCACAGATGTACAAGAAATTAACCATGTTTGTCCAAAACAAGTAATAGTGTCCAAGAAGGGTGAGATAATTCAAAATGTATATGAATTTAAACAGGTTTAATGTTCTTGATTTACTATTTTCAGATATATACTTGATGATTATTGATTGGTCTTTTAAACTAGAATTTTATGCCACTACATTATCAAATAACACAATTAAATCTCTCCTATACTATTTATAGAATTAATTTTAATAACAATTCTTATGTATTATTTTTATTAAAAGTATTAAAAATAATACTTTTAATAATAAAACTCATAATTTTCTGCTCTCCTTAATGTGTATGTTTCTTAACAAAATGATTTGAATGCACAACAGAAATTATATGCAATTTTCTGTCTTTTTAAAATGTATATTATTTGTAAATAAAAGCAATAAAAATAGGTTTAATGATGTTGCACAATAAAATTTTCCATTTCTGCCTTTGCATTTAATCTCTTTTGACTCTACAAAGTGGCAATTTAGAGAACAAAGCAAACATTAAGATAATTTAGGGCTAAGATTGACATTTGTCTTGGAAAACAGTTAGAAAGGCTACCACCATTTATTTTCTAGGAAAAATGGAACCATTTGCCAATGTCACACACCAAAGCTTTTGAAGCACTGTGTCTGGGCTTGGATCTTGTCTTTTCCTGGTTGCCTGACTTCAAGGGCATCCTAGGTCTTTACCTTTCTGTACATCTGTTTCAGTTTTCTCCTCCTTTATGTACGGGTGGAAAGTTCCTGTCTCATAAGTTATAAAGACAAATAACCCAAAGACTCTTAGCCGCCGTGGGATGCATGAAGAATATGGCATAGGACTGTATAAAAGCTCATTTTCCTCCAGTCACAGCATCCATGATGTCTAGGACCTGATACTACTGTACTGTAAGTTCCTAGAGCAGTACTTAAAAGAGTCACAAACTGATGTTAACCAGATGAGTGGATGTGCCATGTAAATATTTATATTTTAATATACACTGAAAAATATAATAACTTATTGAATGCAATATTTTTTGCAGAAATTGAGTATTCCTACGTATTCAGAAACTTGTGCCTATTATAATAGAATCATGTGTGTGTGTGTGTGTGTGTGTGTGTGTGTGTGTGTGTGTGTGTGGTACCAGGAATTGAACTCAGGACCCTGCACTTGCCAGGCAAGTGCTATTCTACTGAGCTATCTCCCCAGTCCACTTACTAGTATATTAATATGCATTTCCACATATAGTATGAACAATTTAAATGAACTTTGCATGTATTAAATAATTTCACTGACATTAGAACTAAGTTGCTATGTTCATTTGTCAGTATGTGTATCTAATTTAAAGATTCTATTATAGATTACAAATATTACATTAAAGTATTAGTGAAAAGACCACACACATGCATCCATTTATAAAGGCAACTTTTATTAAAGTTTTAGTCATATTGTTACTTATTACCTAAACTAATTTTTCATGAATCATAGCATCTCAAATATTCATTATATTGTCTGTTCACTGATTTTAAATATATTTATTTAAATGTTTATCATTTTCTAAGGTACTTTATATTTAATTAATTAAAAACACATGGTAAAATATGAAAGATTCACTACAGTTTCACTGTAACCAACTTAGAGTATTTCCAACCATATTTTATAGAACTGAGGTCATTCTAAACATACAGCTTTTGTGACAATATAATTAAACTTCTAAAAATTTAGAAGTTAGCAAACTTAAGAGAATTACCAAACAGAGAGCCTATGTTTAAAGTTAATCAAAATGCTCACTGTTGTATTGGTCTATATTAAATACGGCAAGTACAGAGAACACTTAAAAATAGAAGGAGTTTTGCTGATTCTGCTAGTGCACACCTGTAATCCTAGCAACCGGTGGTTGAGACAGGAAGAGCACTGCAAGTTCTAGGACAGACAGGGCTCCGTAGTAAGAGCCAGGCCAGCCTGAACTGCTGGTGAGACTTGTCTCAAACAAACAAACAAACAAACAAACAAAATCCCCAGTAATTCTTTTTTTTTTTTTTTTTTTTTTTTTTTTTTTTTTTTTTGTCTTTTTGAGACAGGGTCTCACTATGCAGCTCAGGCTGGCCTTGAGCTCACTTTTGTAGCCCAGGCTGGTCTTGAACTTGCACCGATCCTCCTGCCTCAGCCTCCCAAGTGCTGGGATTACAGGCGTGCGCCACCACGCCCGGCCCCAGTAATTCTAATATTTATCACATATCTTTATATCTGAGAATCAAAAATGTTTTTGATTTATTAACGTAAATGATAATTATATGACTTTATATTAAAAAGACCCATAAATTAGTATATTTACTAGGTTTACATATTGCCTAAGCAACAAAATGCAAACAAAACTTCATATAATATTTTCTTATGGGGGCCCAGAAGGATGGCTCAGTGGTCTAAAGCACCTGCTTAGGAAAGCTTAGGTGGCTGCAGGGACCGCTGTTCGATCCCTGGCACCACATGCTGTGCCAGCCCTGCCCTCAGGGCAGGCTAAGCTGGCCATAAAAATAAATAAACAAACAAACAAAAGTTATGAGACAAGAAAAAAATTTAAAAAAGATATTTTCTTGTGGGTTGAGTCTTGATATGTTCCTTTAAGACTGGTGGACACACGAAGCCAGGAATCTTTGAGACACTTTTGATAAGCAAACCATCATTTGATAAGGAAACAGCTTTTCCTAGCTGTCTTGAAAAGGAAGCAGTCAATCTGATGAGGAAAGTATTTTTAAGAAGGGGTTAGGTAAATAACTTAATGGTAGAGGCTAGGGCTGAAGTTATTTTCACTTATTGTCAATAGACATATCTTTGGGGACAAGAATCGTGGATCAAACAATAAAATACTCATGGGTGCAGAGGTTAGTCATAGTTCTAGGTCTGACAAGCAAGCTACGGAGGGCAACGATTTCAGCTGTGATACCAAGAAGTCCACATCCTGTATTTTCATTAACAAAAAGGGAAATACTTTTGTGTATAACAGGTTATGAAAATATCAAGAAAGAAAATGAAAAGATTAGTGTTTGATTACTGAGACTACTTCTGTGGCAGCTAAATGCAAATTTTAGGATATATGGGGCTTCCCAACATTGAATTCAGTTATATGATCAAGTTTATTATTGAAGACTGACAAGTAAACATCACTTAGATGTTACTTCTGGATAAAAATTTAAATAAGCCTTAGTAAAAATAGTGAAAATATTAAGCATCTAGTTTGGCTGGAGAAGGTGGATGAAATATATAGTATTTCTTACTAAAAGAGTTGGCCATTGAAAATATAGAACTGATAATCATTTAAATTTCATAGATCATAAGCTGAATGCATGAACATTTAATGGTAACATTGAGTTTTGTGATATGATTGAACAAATGTTAAAATGTAGGATGCCAAAATTTTCTGAATTAATTCTACTAGCAACCTAATATAATTTTGACAGTGTTGGATGGGATGAGCCCATCATGTTAAACTTCAGTGGAAGCAGTACTAAGTAAGCTAGACATTAAGAAAACAATGCCATTTTTATTATTTCACATATACCCTTCTTTCTACAAGATAAAAAACTGAAAACTATTCAAAGAGCAAGTTATCATTTAAAGTAGACTCAAATTTGCAACCAGATCTTTCACTCGTAGTGATCAGCCTCAAAGACAAAACAAAAATCCTATTTTTCTTTGATTGCTGCACCAAAATGTCTGATTAGTTATTATAATTAAGTTGAGACTTGTGGTTCTATTTGTGCCACCTCATGGATTCTTTTCTAACTTGCATGAGTTTGATTATTTAATTGCCGTGGTTTCACTTATCTTAAACAAATGTGACACATTGAAATTAACTTTCTTTCCTAAAATGATTGTGAGAAATCAGAAACAAGAAGAGGATTTGAGATCCTTTAGTCCAGTGATTTCCAAAATGCTCTCATCCTCAAATTTTCTGGGGACTCAACAGCTTTTCCAGGCTCTTGGACTGGAGGTTCAGACTCTACAAATAGGTGATATGTTACAGAAAATTGCAGAATTTCAGATAACTTAATAGTAAGCCACTTTAGAAAACAGATCCATCCCATAGCATTGGGAGAAGTGCTAGATTGGAAATAAGAACTTCCATATGTGTTGTGTGCTTCCACAGAACTGGGGCTGGCTTCATCTTTACAATAGATACCCTTTTTGTTGTTGTTGTTGTTGTTGTTGGAGAAATCCATGAAGTAAAAGTACCTAGTAAAGTTCAAGGCTTCAACTTTATTTGTGGAAAATAAAACATATGGCTGGGGAGATAGCTCGGAGGTATAAGCGCCTACCTGGCAAGCACAAAGACCTGGGTTAGATCCCGGGTACCACATGCTGCACTGGCCCCGCCCCCAGGGACACTGTGCTGGCCACTGAAACCCAGCATGGTAGGGCATGCCCATAATCCCAGCACAGGGAAGGCTGAAACAGTAGGATCATTACAGGTCTGAGCTGTGTAGCAAGACCCGGTATCAAATAAATAAATAAAAAATTTTTCTAAAAAGAGAACTTAGCCGGGCGTGGTGGTGCACGCCTGTAATCCCAGCACTCAGGAGGCTGAGGCAGGAGGATTGGTGCGAGTTCGAGACCAGCCTTAGCTACAAAAGTGAGCTCAAGGCCAGCCTCAATTGCATAGCGAGACCCTGTCTCAAAAAGACAAATAAATAAATAAATAAATAAATAAATAAATAAATAAATAAATAAAAAATAAATAAAAAGAGAACTTAAATGGCATATCCAATATTACAAATATTCCTGATCAAGCATTGTTGTTATATAAAATATTAACCCAACCATGAAAGTCACAAAAAAGTACTTAAAGCAATGATTTCTTTTAATTAATCTAGAAATCTATTTATTTATTTATTTATTGGTTGATTGATTGATTGATTGATTTATGGTACCAGGGATTGAATGCAAGATTCTGTGCTTGCCAGGCAGGCACTTATTGTACTAAGCTATCTCACTGACCCTAGAGCTTTGTTTTTAAAAAATGAAATTTAGATACAGACTTTTCGGTTAATTGTTATGATTAATGATGTGACAAATTCATTTAACAATTAGATTTTGATTTCTAATCAATATTTTTGTGCCGTTGCTGAGTTAAATATTCATTTTACTTATATTTACGATGCTTTTAGGAAAGTATCCTTATTTCCACATTTTAAGGGTTAAATAAAACTTTTATTAGGGCTTTTGATTAAGAACCACAGAGACCAGTAAGAAATGGAACAATATTTTTACATGCAGAAAGGAAAACAACAATTCAGGTAACCAAGGACTATTTTTTCTTTGCACATAAGGCTGAATTGGAGCTCGAGCCTCCGTTCTAAGCCTTTCGTACATCCCCAGGGCTCTCCCGCTCCCGCTCCCGCTCTCGCTCTCGTTCTTCCTTTCATGCATCTGGTACGGGGTCTCACTACGCAGCTCAGACTCATAGCGATCCTCCTATCTTCCGCCTCCTCGGTGCTGAGATTACAGGTGTGCGCCATCACTTCCAGTTTCATTGGCTGGCTCTGCACAGCTGGGGACAGAGCCAGCGCAGTCTGGGGGGCTAGGGATTGAGCCCCCATCTTTTCGTTTGCCTAAATGGGCATTTAGTCCCCTGAAGTGTCTTGCCAGCCTAATTATTGGCCTGTATTTTGTTTTCGGGTTTTTGTTTGTTTGTTTGCTTTGGTTTGGTTTGGTTTGGTTTGGTTTGGTTTGGTTTGGTTTGGATTGGTTTGGTTTGGTTTGGTTTGGTTTGGTTTGGTTTGATTTGGATTGGTTTTTTTGAGTCATGGTCTTCCTGAGTGGTTCATAGCCCAGGTTGAGGCAGAGCTTGCAATTTTCCTTTTTGCTGGGACTACCGGCATGTGCCACTGTGTTTCAGCAAAATCAAGAAATCTCTAGTAAGAATACTTACTGACAGAAGACTTATTGTAAAATAATTGCTAAACAACATTTATCCAGTAGAAGAAATATACTAACATAAGAAAATTTTGATCATAATAAATAAAGGAATTCTAACAGAAAAAGTAGATGCTAGTGTAAATGAAATACATTATTTTTAGTTCTTGATTTCTTCAAATATGGTTGAAAGTTGAAAGCAAAAATTTATCCCTCTCTGATGGAGTTTTCCTTTTATGCAAATATAAGACATCTGTAATACTAAAATTTTCTGAGTTCTTGATCCAAATCAGTGACTATAAATTTGTATCAAGGTCATACAGTGTGGGGCATCTGTTGAGACTTAACAATCTAATACGAGTAAGTATATTATAATTCTTAGAGCATCCACAAAGAAGGAAAAAAAATGTATAAAGGGAAGTACTCTGAAGAGCCAATAAAAATGCTAAAGTGAAATGCTGAAACATGTACACATAACTCACCAGTATTCCAGGAAAGGAAAAGGGAATATTAAAAATGAAACATTCCTTAGCCAAGAATATTGCAAACCTAAATACACCAATAGCTACACTAAATATTAATAGAATTGCCATAATGATTAAGGGAGATTTTTGTAACAGTTAAAACAAGATTCCGCCTATGTTGTCTATATGAAATTACACATAGCAGCATCAATAGTCTAAGAGTGAAAAGAAGGAAGAGAATACAACAGATAAAGCCTTATTTTAAAACCCTGAGGGACTGGGAATATAGCTCAGCAGACTAAGCGCCTGCTCAGTCAAGGACAGAGACCGAGGTTCAATCCTGGGCACCACATGCCACACTGACCCTCACCTGCAGGCACACTGAGCTGACGAACGAGTCCTGGTGTGGTGGCGCATGCCTGTAATCCCAGCGCTAGGGAGACTGAAAACAGGAGGATCCCTACCAGTCCAAGCCATGTAGTGAGACCCTGCACAAAACAAGTAAATAAATAAATAAATAACCCACTGGGGTGACTCCATTAATATGAGACAATGTGGATATCAGACTAATGAAAATTACTGCTGACAAGGAGGGGCAGGGCATAGCCATAGAAGAAGTTTGCATGCAGTTGTAAGGATCCAAATGTGCACACAGCGAAGAGCGGAGGACCAACGCAGTGGTAACAGTCTAAACTTCCAACTACTCCATTCAGGAGCCAAGACAGGAACATCCCAGGTTTAAGCCCAGCTCGATCAATTTGGGAAATCGTTAAAAATAAATAAATAAATAAAGGTCCAAGGATTCAGCTCAGTGGTGGCGTCCACACTCTGGGCTCCATCCTCAATAGCACAACCAAGAACAAGAACAGCAATAACACAAGCAGTAAGAGGTTCAAACAGGAAGTACAGCATGCCAAGAATGAGGAGAAAAGTAGGTAAATTGAAAATTACAGTTAGGCTGTGACATCTTTCCTAATAATTCATGGCGCCAATTAATAAAGTGTAAAACTGAGAAGCTCCAAGCTCCTAACTAAGGCTCCTTGCCACAATAGATTAATCTCCAAAAGAACTGTGGATAGAAAAAAATCAGGCACTCCTATTCATACAGAAGTAAAAATGAAGGGCCAGGGAGACAGTTCAGTAGAATAAACTCCTGCCTGGCAAGCACAAGGGCCTGAGTTCAATCCCTGGTACCGCAAAGAAAAAAAAAAAAAGTAAAAATCAGGTGTTAGGTTTCAAATTTGAGTGCATTTTTACTTCAATTTAGTGTTCATGAAATTCAAGATGTACATGATTGTTTTTAGGAGCAAAACCAAAATAATTCAATCATATAAGTAATGCAAACAGGCTCAAGGTACCTGTGTTTATATGGACAGGTACCCTGAATGCAATAGGTTTATTTTATTTTATTTTATTTTATTTTATTTTATTTTATTTTATTTGTGGAACTGGAGATCAAACTCTGGACCTTGCATTTGCCAGGCAGGTGGTTATGCTGCTGAGCTATATCCCCGGCCTTTTCAAACTTTAATTGAGAACTTGAACTGAAAAACTCAGGGGCAAGAAGAAGGATGTGTGTGTATGTGTGTGTGTGTGTGTGTGTGTGTGTGTGTGTGTGTGTGTGTGTGTATGTCTAAGAATAGATAAGAATAATGAAGAAATAAACTTTTATTCCTTTTAAAAAACTTTTATTCTTATAAAAAGAGAACAAATCACCTCACAGAAATAAATGTCATTTCCAAAACTACTTTGGTGATACCATTTCCAAAGGTAAAGGTATTACAGGGAACTAAGTTAGGTATGAATATTCTAGACAGTCAGACAGCGTTAGGCCTTCCAGAGAATCAGTGCATGACACAAGAACACACCACAACTGTGGCCGGTGACACATCTATCAAAGGCCAGGCCTCAGCCTCCCTGCCAGCCCTGGGGACAAGCAGCATCTTGAGCTTGTACCAGAGTTCTTGTCACTGAGTACCCTAAAGTCCAGATAGTCCTCCATCACCCAGACCAGTGACCTGAGCACCGCCAGGAGTGACCTATCCCTTCCCACAAAAACGGTCTTTTTTCTTTCCAGGTACCTGGACTGTGTGACCCATGCTTCTATTGGCTAAATGGGTATACTTGCAATCTTATTGGTTGAATGTAGTTTGTATGCCCCTTGTGGCTTTGCTCTAGAAAACATTCTCAAAGAAGTGGCCTGGGTGGCAACCCAGTGCAGATCCTGCCTGTCTCTGGGAACTCTCTCTCTCTAGTAGGATTTCCTGTTCCTTATTTCTACTGTTCCTTAGAATTCATCCTTCATTTCAGGGTGCACGCACTTGTCTCATCTGGCATCTAGCTGGCTGAGAATTGTATCTCCCCTCATATCCGAAGGGATACGTGTCAGGTTGGCGTGAGGCCCGTGTGGACAGCAGTGGGAGAAACTGTGGGAAAGAGTGGAGCTTGGGGAGGCTGCACTTCCTGTTCAATGTAGCTACGAACTTAAGTTGTTCAAAAGAGGCTCGCATCACAAACACAAAACTCCATCAGCGTGGGGAGAAATGTCTGAGAAGCACAATTTTTGTAACAATTTTTTATGGAACTTTGTTATGGTTTATGTCTAGTTGTCCCCCCAAAGCCTCATGGAGTCATTGGGCGGGGACTGCTAGAGTTTGAGACTTGATCCATGATCCCTGGGATTATAGGTTTTAGTACTGATGGGATTATGGGTGGAAGTACTTCTGGGATTATGGGTGTAGCCTAGGGCGGGAGCTAAAGCGGAGAGCCTGAATGTAATATAAAGAGAGACAGAGAGACAGACTGGAGCTCTAGCTGTTGCTGTTGTTCTGCTGCCGTGTTGGTTGGCTACCTCTGCCACCATTTTGTTGCTGTTCTGCCGCCATGAACTGGATGCTCTCTGCTCTGTTCCACTCAGCCTTGGGCCAGCCGAATATGGACTGAAACCTCCACAAACTGTGAGCTAAATAAACCTTTCCTTCCTTCATTTTGAGTGTTGGGTATTTGTTCCAGCAACGAGCAAAAAG
>PVJA010036627.1:0-20880 GCA_004027025.1 Myocastor coypus
AAAAAAAAAAAAAAAAAGGAATCCTCCTGCCTCAGTCTCCCAAGCAGCGCGTAGAGGCGTGCACCCGTCATGTCGGCTCTCTTTTCTTTTAGAAAATCGATATTTCTAGTTCAAACAGTAAAAAGTGCCAGCGCAGGTGTGCACGGATGGCCCTGACTGCCGGTCCTCCAGCGCCGGTTTTAACACCCAATCCGTGCGAGGAAGGGCGCAAGCGCACTGGGCCTCCCCAGCCCCTCCCCCGGGCCACCCAGGGCGCGTGCGCGCCGGAGCCAAGGGGCACCAAGGTAGGTAAGACAGGGAATGGGGCCCCAAGAGACGCTTGTGGTCATTCGTTCTCAATTTCTCCTGAGTTTCGAAGCCACAGCCTAGCCTCACCCAGAGTCCCAGGCGAAAGACACACGCCCCACTGGGAGTTGCAACGGCTGGAACAGGCGAGTCCTCGAACGTTCCCTGCGCCCGCGGACCGCAACGCTTCTGTTCACAAACTGGCAGCCTTGGAGAGCCACACAAGCTTTTTTCCTTTTTGTAAGCGTGGGTTAGTGCGGCGGGCCCTTCCACGCATGCGCACGTTGGCGTGCTGCGCTCCCTCCTGGGAAATGTAGTTTCCACTTTGGCACCCCTTTTCCTCACTCTGAACTGAATTCTGATACAGCAAAGCAGAATCACTTAAAAGCCTCCTGATGTTGATAAAAGAAGGGTCCCCAAGGAGTATGTGAGACCCAAGCTTGCCAAAACTCTAAAACTTATCTAAGAATAAAGTCTATTTTATGTATATGTTAACGCTCCCCCAAGATAATCTGTAAAGGGCATGATTTAGGAACATGTATTAATAAAATAAAAATTTGTAAAAATTGGAAATAAATTATACACAAGCAGCTCTTTCGTCACAGAAATTAACACTTTTACAGAATCTTACTAGGAAATGAAGAATGTGGATATGCAAACATTTAGTCACGATAATGTGTATCAAAAACTATCCGGAGGGCCAGCGAGCGCTCAGTAGTCTGCAGCGCCTACTTAAGGTAAGCATAGGCAAATGGACAGGAGCCGAGGTTAGATCACCAGTAACTCATACAGTGCCCGCCCCACCCTAATGGGTACTAAACTGGCAACAAACAGACAAACAAAAAAGCCCTATCCTGATAGAGGGTTATGGTGGAGCACACCAGTAATTCCAGCACTAGGGAGACGGAGCCTAAGAGGATCCTTCTGGGCTCCAGGCCAGCCTGGATAACATAAGAGAGTTCAAGGCCATGCGCATTACATAGTGAGACCCAGCCTCCAAAAAAAAAAGACCTTCAGGCACGCGCAGGGGCCAGGGGTGGGAGCCCCGGGCCTGCAGTGCCGGCCCCGCCCTAGGGGACGCTGATGTGGCAGTTGAGACGGCATGGTGGCGTGTGCCTGTAATCCCAGCTCTTGGGAGACTGACTGTACACAGGCGGATCACTACGAGTGCGATCTAGTAGTGAGACCCTGAACACCCTATAGACCCTTCCGAAAATACAAGAAAGAAAGAAGAGAGAGAAAGGAAGAAAGAAAAGGGGGCTGGGGAGATAGCTCAGTGGCATAAGCACTTGCCTGGCAAGTACAAGGTCACTTGTTCAATCCCTGGTAACAAGAAAAAAAAAGACAACTATCCTGTTATCATTTCTATGTAACCCCTATAAAAGCCTACAGTTCTATATGTGCTTGTCAATTATCTGACACATTTGCAAACTGTATGAAGTCCGGATTATGTTTTGCTCTGGGCATGCACAGTGGCTAACGCAGTGCCAGCACATAATGGTAGGCTCTGGCCCTACTACGAACTGCTGAATCATTGTGGCGGCCATCTAATGGCCACCTTCCCAGGACCACTTCCCCTCTTCTTCCCCAACTCAGCCCAGGGTACAATTTCCTTTCATCCTTCCCACCACCTCAGGAAAGACCCCCCCCAGTCAGCTCCCTCAGGTATAATCTAAACATCCCCCTCAAGACCCACCCCTAGCAAAACGCCATAAAAGCCTCAGCCTCCTTTTGTTCAATTCCAGACAGTTCCTTATCTTCCCAAATTCTCTCCCTGTCCTCCAAGGTAATAGCTCCTTTCTTCTTTTTAATTCTGCCAGTTTTTCTGCTACAACAGGCACCTGAAGGAAACCTATCATGTTGAGGTGTGGCCAGATAGCTCAGCAGATTAAAGCGCCCTTGTAGGCAGAGTGCATTGGCTGGATCCCTGGTCATGCTGGGTTCATCCCCGGGGGCCCTGAGACAGTGATTGAAACTGGGTGTGGTGGCGTGCACCTGTAATTCCAGCACTTGGGAGGCTGAAAACAGGAGAATCACTACAAGTCCGATCTATGTAGTGAGGCCCTGTAGACCCTGTAGATACTACGCTGAATATAACAACAACAACAAAAACTGTCGCACAGTAGGCCATTGACACTTCTCTACGTAATAGATCCTCAAACTTCAACACGAACTATTTCTGCCCAAAACGTTCCCCCAAGTCTCACGTGCTTGGAGCATGAGTGGGTCATAGGTTGTTGTGCTCACCAGGGGACCGTCACTGACAGGCTCAATAGCTGAAAGCATAGTTCGGTAGTGGGACTTGGGAGGAGACGGTCACTGGAAGCCAAGACCTGGAAAAGTCTGTTTTTGTCTGGGCACCTTCCTTCTCTCTCTGCGTCCCGGCTGCTGTGGGCTGCCCAGCTTCGCTCTCCCAGATGTCCCCAACACCCGAGCTGTTTATGCGTGGAAGCCAGACCCCCATAGCCTGAATGTGTGAGCCAAAATAAGCGGCTCCTTTTTTTTTTTTTTTTAATATTTAAAATTTTTATTTATTTGTTTCTTGTTTCAGAACCTTTATTTGTTTATTCACTTATTTTTATGGCCAGCTCAGCCAGCCCCGAGGGCAGGGCTGGCGCAGCATGTGGTGCCGGGGATTGAACCGCGGTCCCAGAAGCCACCCAAGCTTTCCCAAGCAGGCGCTTTAAACCACTGAGCCATCCCGCCAGGCTCCAAGCGGCTCCTTTTTTGTCACGTACAAGGTCTAGAGCAGCAGTTCTCAACCTGTGGGTCGAGACCCCGGCGGGGGTCAAACGACCAAAACACAGGGGTCACCTAAAGCCATGGGAAATCATAACTGTAGCAAAATTACAGTTTTGAAGTAGCCACCAAAATTATTTTTTGAAAGCCAGGAATGGTGGCTCACACCTGTAATCCCAGCACTCGGGAGGCTGAGGCAGGAGGATTGGTGTGAGTTCAAGACCAGCTTGGGCTACAAAAATGAGCTCAAGGCCAGCCTCAACTGCATAGCAAGACCCTGTCTCAAAAAAACAAAACAAAAAAAAATTATTTTTTGATTTGGGGTCACCGCAATACAAAGAACTGTATTGTGGGGTCACGGCATTAGAAAGGTTGAGAACCACTGGTCTACAGGGTCTCACTAGGTAGATGGGATTCGCAGTGATCCTTCTGTTTTCAGCCTCCCAAGTGCCAGGATTACAGGCGTACACCACCATGCCCAGTCTCAATCAATCCCAGGGTCTGGGCTGGTATGGTATGCGAGGATTGAACCCTGGTCTGTCCCCTGAGCTATCTGGCTGGCCCAACATCTTTTTTTGTTTGTTTGTCTTTTTGAGAAAGGGTCTCATTATGCAGTTCAGGCTGGCCTTGAGCTCACTTTATAGCCCAGGCTGATCTCGAATTCCTACTGATTGTCCTGCCTCAGCCTCCTAAGTGATGGGATTACAGGCCTGCGCTACCACTCCCAGCTCAACATCTCCTCTTTTATGAGGGTTTCAGAACTTTTGTCTCACCTGTGGGAGACTATGACTGTCGAGCTCTGCATGACACACTTATACTTTGAACTAGAAGGGAGTTGAAGTGGGAGGATCATTTGCACTGTGGAGTTCAGGCCAGCCTGGGCAGCATAGCAAGACTCGGAAGGAGGGCCCGGCGGGATGGCTCAGTGGTCTAAAGCGCCTGCTTAGGAAAGCTTGGGAGGCTGCAGGGACCACGGTTCGATCCCTGGCACCACATGCTGCGCCAGCCCTGCCCTCAGGGCAGGTTGAGCCGGCCATAAAAATAAACAAACAAACAAACAAAAGTTCTGAAACAAGAAAAACAAAATAAAATAAATTCTTTTTTTTCTTTCTTTTTTTTTTTTTTTGTCTTTTTGAGACAGGGTCTCGCTATGCAGTTGAGGCTGGCCTTGAGCTCACATTTTTGTAGCCCAGGCTGGTCTCGAACTTGCACCAATCCTCCTGCCTCAGCCTCCCGAGTGCTGGGATTACAGGCGTGCGCCACCATACCCGGCTTCCTCAACGCTTTTTATATGCTTTTTGTGCTGAGTCACTCTGGGGTGGCCCATCTGGCCCTAGAGTGGAACCAATCACACCCCAGGGCAGGCCCTCCACAGCCGGGCAGAATAGGGCCCCCACAACCCAGAACCAGCCCATCCAGCCAAGCTTCTTCCAGTTAACACAATGTATCAACTACCACAGACTCACAGCGATCTTCCTGTCTCAGCTACCACAGACTCACAGCGATCTTCCTGTCTCAGCCTCCCAGTGCTGGGGTTACAGGCGTGCACCCCCATGTCTGGTCTCCTTGGCTGGCTCAGTGTATCTGGGGGCAGGGCTGGCATGGCATGTGGTGCTGGGGATCAAACCCAGTTTTCTGTGCCTGCCTAAGCAGGCACTTAGTCCTCTGAGCTATCTTGCTTGCCTCAAAAATAAATTTAAAAAAAAAAATAGCCTCCAACTATTGGCTGCTGAAACAATACAAGTGGGACCACCTATATGCCTGTGCCCTCCTGACCTGAGGGAGGATTTCTTTGGGTGTAAACCAACCGGTGGGCCGGGTGTGGTGTCGCATGCCTGTAATATCAGCACTTAGGAGGCTGGAGCAGGAGGATCAGTGTGAGTTCAAGACCAGCCTGGGCTAGAAAAGTGAGCTCAAGGCCAGCCAGAACTGCATAGCGCATAGTGAGACTCTGTCTCAAAAAAAAAACAAAAACAAAACAACTAAATAGAACCCACTCCTGTCTGCTTTCTTCCCATTTGGAACCGTCTTCTTGCACCAGAGCAGTGGGTTCCAAGCCCTACCTAGGCAAAGCCGCTGCCCAACACCCTCAGGATGGGACCTCCGCGGCAGACAGGTAGAGAGGCAGATGAAACCACCTCCTGGTCATAATGGCCTTTTTATGTATGCCTCGGGAACAAGGGCCGTTAAATACTGAAGGAAATTGGACCGGTCCCCATTTCATGGTCTCTATCCCGGGTGCATACACGAAAGGCTCCACTATGGCCAGTAGGTGGCGCAATATGCACGGAGTGGAAGGAAGAGAACGCAAACATCAACTCATAATTTTCCTGTCTTATCATCTGCTTATAAATCACACAATGTGAAAAAGCCTAAAGACTACAGTTGGTAGGGGCCAGTGAGATGGCTCAGCGGTCTAAAGCACCTGCTTAGGCAACCACTGGGACCGAGGTTTGACCCTGGCACCAAATGCTACGCCAGCCCTGCCCCCAGGACAGGCTGAGCCGGCCATAACATAAATGAAGTTTAAAAAATGAATAAATAAAAAATAAACATGTGTGACTAATTGAAAAAAAGACTATAACTGATGGGGCTGGAGAGGTAGCTTGGCAGTCTAAGTGCCTTCCTGGCAAGCATAAAGACCCGGGGTTCAATCCCCAGTACTGCAAGCTGTGCCCACCAGGCAGAGACGAGGAACCTGAGACCCCGCATCAAATATATATATTAGGTAATGGAAAAAATATAAAAATTCTCCATAGCCCCAGACTAGAATAAAACCATTATGTCTATTTTTGCTATCCATCTCATTTACTTGCTTTTTTATATTTAATTACTAAAACAAAGTTTCTTACAAAGATAAGATTACAGGCTTCCTGTGGAGCTGCGCTGAACTCAGAATCACCCTCAGCCCTTTTAATTATTGTTTTTAAAATTTTGAGACAGGATCTCACTAAACTGCTAAATTGCTCAGGCTAGGCTCAAACTCGCTCCTGCCTTAGTCTCCCAGTGTGCTGAAAATACAAGCTTCTGCCACCAGGCCTGGGAAGAATTCTGAAGACCAGGACCCAGAAGGAGGCTTAAGAGCTGACCCCAGCCCCACAGCAGGAGTGGTCGCACAGAGAGACAGATAGATGGATGGCAGGAAATACAGATTTTTTTTTTTTTTTTAAGACTATGTAGTGCAGGATGGCCTTGAATTTATCTATGTAGCTGAGGCTGTCCTTGAACTCACAGCAATCCTCATGCCTCAGCCTTCTGAGTACTGGGATCACAGGTATGAGCCAGGAAGCCTTGACTGTTATCCAGGAAGCCTCCAGAAAAAAAATCACAGCTCAGTACTAAAGCGACTTCTGGGTTGACCTCACCCAGTTATGCCAAAGGGTCCCATTCCTGTAAGACTTATGAGTCTTTTTAATTTTTTTTTTCTTGTCTCAGAACCTTTGTTTGTTTATTCATTCATTTTTATGGATGGCTCAGCCTGCCCCGAGGGCAAGGCTGGCGCAGCATGTGGTGCCAGGGATCAAACCGCAGTCCCCGAAGCCGCCCAAGCTTTCCCAAGCAGGCGCTTTAGACCACTGGGCCATCCCACCGGGCCATTATGAGTCTTTTTTGAAGGTCGATGTTGTGGTGGATGCCAGCTGGTGGTCAGCTTGTTACACCCAGCTGAACTGAACCAGAGCGGTGCAGGGTGTGGGAGGCCTGGCTGGGGGTTGCTGCCAGCAGCATAAGAGGCAGAACTGGAGAAGAAGAGCTTGCGAAGGAAGCTGTTGCGGGGTTGCTGCATGCTGCTGGTCCCCCTGGGCTGTTCTGCTGGGGGACCTTGTCAGGCTGGCTTTCCTGCGGACTCTGGCTGCTCTCGTCAGAGGAGGAGGAGGAGGAGGAGCTCAGGACCTCGTTGTAGCTGAGAAGGGCTGCAGTCCTCTTAGGGGAGCTCTGGTCCTTACTCGGAGCTTCACTTCCTGGCTCCAGCTCAGGTCGCTCAGCCCGCTAGCTTAGGCCTTCCATCCTGCTGGCACAGACTCTCTAGCTCCCACCACAGGCCTCGGGGTCTTCCCAGCACAGGTCCGTGAAGCCAGCCTGCGTGCAACATTGTCGCAGGCTGTAGGTCTTCAGCTGGGCTCGCACAGGACATTACCATGGGGTTCAGGCCCTGAGCTAGATTCTTTGGTCATTAGTGCATGGACGGATTTCCTGCGCTCTTTGTATATGATCCCTTGAATGGTTCATTATAAAATAATCTTAAATAATTGTGGAGGGGCCCCTGAGCAGCTCTCCTTGAAAGAAAAGTGACTGCCTCCATTTTGACTGAGCCTGACCCTATTCCCTTGTACTGAAATGTGCAGAGCTGGCTAGGACTTCTCATTATCCTCTCAATTGGCCTTAAGCAGTGTGTATTGGTCTAGCTGAGATGCTGGGGGTAATTTTTGAAAATGTCACGCATGTTTCCCTGATAACAGGATGAAGAGCTAATGCTCCATGCTGTCAGCTGGGCTTGAGCCTCGAGACAGAGGCTATGACTTCCTGGGGCTTGAAAGATTACACATCAGAGCTGAAGCACCAGACCCCCCAGAATATTATTATTATTATTATTATTATTATTATTATTATTATTATTTTTGTGGGACCAGGGTTTGAACTCACGACCTTGCACTTGCCCAGCAGGCACTTGTGCCTCGGAGCTATCTCCCCAGCCCCACCCCCAGAATATTAGATACTATCTCAATAGCATAATACAAATTACTTCCTTTGCATATCCACTCTGAATATGGCAGAGGTGGCTGCAGGCCTACTACCTAGCCCAGCTCACAGTGCTCACCTTCTTCCCATAATTCCCTTCATTGCTGACCTTCTTCCCACGATTCCCTTTTGCAAGCCCCTCCCCCTTCTCCAATGAATAAAACTCGAGTGCAGAGCTGGGTCTTGCTCTTGGTTCCAGAAAGCCATCTTCATGGCTGGACTTAGGGCCCCTTGGTTCCTCAATAATTATATATATCTTAGTATTTTTGTTATAGCTGTGAGTTGCACTGGGAGTGGTAGATCGGAATTAACCTGGTGGAATTCCAATAACATAGTTTTAGGGCCAGGGAGATAGCTTGGTGGCACAAGTGCCTGACCAGCAAGTTCAAGGTCGTGAGTTTGGACCCCAGTCCTGCAAAAATAGTGATTCCAATAATGTGGTTTTAGGATTGTAAGTTTAGACTTCTTGGGCCGAGACAAGAACCAGAAAAGGGCTCCAACATATAATAGGTACCCTGTGCTGTATTTATTCCCTTTGCAAAACCCAAAAACATGACAAACATTGTTATGGGGTTTTTTGTTTGTTTGTTTGCCTTTTTGAGACAGGGTCTGACTATGCAGCTCAGGTGGGCCTTGAGGTCACTTTTGTAGCCCAGGCTGGTCTCAAACTCACACTGATCCTCCTGCCTCAGCCTCCCAAGTGCTGGGATTACAAGCATGCGCCACCACGCCCAGCCCCTGTTATGGTTTTTTGTATGTGTGATTTGGAACATTCAAACTGTTTACCCAAGCAAAATGGTGAATTTATGGTAGTGTCAGCTGATAGGTGGCTAGCACATATACTGCTGATGTTTATTTGTTTACTGCAGATTTCTTTTGGAGGTGGGGGCTAGGAATCAAACTCAGGACCTTGCACTTGCCAGGCAGGCCCCAGTCCAAATGTAGATATTTCTAATGCCTACTTAGATCCAGTATTTTAGAGTATGCAGATATATACATAGTATGTATAGTCTGCCCTGACCAGAGAGGCAGATTTGGTTTAATATTAAGTTTTTCTCAGATGTGGTGGCCCAGGCCTGTAAGTCCCAGCTATTCAAAGGCTGAGGTAGGAATTTTAGTTGGAGAACAGCCTGAGTAATCTAGTGAGACCCTGTCTCAAAAACCAAACCAAACAGTGGGGCCTGGGGTCATAGGCTTGTAATACCAGCACTTGGGAGGCTGAGGCAGGAGGCTCGCCAGGAGTTCGAGGCCAGCCTGAACTACACAGCAAGACCTTGTTTCAGTAACCTCTCTCCATTGCCCACAGCAGCTGGCAAACTTGCCATTGCCCTTCTAGATCTAAGAGCTTCATGCCACAACTTCACTGATAGATTGCCACAGAAACTGAGGTCTGTAGCAGGAAGTTGTTACTTCTTTAAAGATACGTTGAGCCGGGCGTGGTGGCTCACGCCTGTAATCCCAGCACTTGGGAGGCTGAGGCAGGAGGATCGCTGTGAGTTTGAGACCAGCCTGGGCTACAAAAGTGAGCTCAAAGCCAGCCTGAACTGCACAGTGAGACCCTGTCTCAAAAAATAAAAAAAGCCGGGCGTGTTGGCTCACGCCTGTAATCCCAGCACTTGGGAGGCTGAGGCAGGTGGATTGGTGCGAGTTCGAGACCAGCCTGGGCTACAAAAGTGAGCTCAAGGCCAGCCTCAACTGCATAGCAAGACCCTGTCTCAAAAAGACAAAAAATAAAATAAAATAAAATAAAAAAAATAAAAAAAATAATAAAAAAAAAAGATACGTTGTAAGCCTGGCCTGGTCTAAGTGGGGAGGCTGAGGCAGGAGGATTGTTGTAAGCTCAAGGCCAACCCGAACTATATAGCAAGACCCTGTCTCAAAAAGATGAAAAGTAAATAAATAAAGAAAGATACTATGCAACCCCAGGTCCTGATCCATTGAACATTTTACTTTATATTTTATATTAAAATTTTTTAATTTCTTTATTTGATACTGAGTCTCACTATGCAGCTTGGACTTACAGTCTATGATCCTCCTGCCTCAGCCTCCCCAGAGCTAGGAATGCAGGTGTGCACCACCATGCCTGCTATAGAGGCCAGCATGGCATGGGGTACCAGGGATCCCTGGGTCTTTGCACTTAACGGGAAGGTGCTTAGACTGCTGAGCTATCTCCCCGGCCCAACATTTCATTTCATGTTTGTACTCCTGGCTCCCTTTAAGCATTTTCAGTAGAGGACCTAGGGCTTGAAAAATCTTAAGGCCAATGCCTGAGTAATTAACATGCTGAGTTATCACATGCTTGTCCGAAGGCCTCGTGTGACAGTCAGTGCTTTATTTATTTATTTATTTATTTTTAATTTTTTTTTTTGAGACAGGGTCTTGCTATGCAGGTCAGGCTGGCCTTGAGCTCACTTTTGTAGCCCAGGCTGGTCTCAAACTCGCACTAATCCTCCTGCCTCAGCCTCCCAAGTGCTGGGATTACAAGCGTGCGCCACCACGCGCGGCTTGACAGGCAGTGCTTTTAGAATAGCACTGAACTGGGAGCCAGAACGACACCTCCCCGGCCTGCCTCCTTTGGTTCACTAAATGCCCCATGCCCTCTCTCACCTGGGCTTTCCTGGCCCACCTGGCACTTGCCTGCACTTTCTGGGTGAGCTCCCATGTGACTCTCTGGGACCAGCACCACACCTGGGTCAGGCACACCTGGCCATGCGCATGTGTTTTGCTTAAATTACTTCCTGTACAGTGTGATGATTTCCTGTTTATCGGACACTGCTGTCCACTAGCCTGTCAATACTGTTAATATATAATAGGTACCCTGTGCTGTATCACTATACCTATTATCTAATTCTTTTTCTTTTCTTAAATGTATTTAGGACAGGGACTACAGGTCTCACTACACATATCAGACTTGTAGTGATCCTCCTGTTTTCAGCTCCCAAGCACTGGGCTCACAAGTGTGCGCCACCATGCCCAGTCTCAATCACCATCTCAGCATGCCCTGAAGGTGGGCAGGCCCTGGATCGAACCCTGGCAGATGCGCTCTAAGTAGGCGCTTTAGTCTGTTGAGGTATTTGGCCGGCCTTTATTATGTAATTTTAGTTATCTTTGTTTTTAATTAATTAATTAATTAATTGTGCTGGGATTGAACCCAGGACCTTTTTTTTTTTTTGGAGACAGGGTCTCGCTATACAGTTGAGGCTGGCCTTGAGCTCACTGTTGTAGCCCAGGCTGGTCTCAGACTTGCACTGATCCTCCTGTCTCCCAAGTGCTGGGATTACAGGCATGCCCCACGCCCA
The DNA here is from genome assembly GCA_004027025.1 of Myocastor coypus. Classification (NCBI taxonomy): domain Eukaryota; kingdom Metazoa; phylum Chordata; class Mammalia; order Rodentia; family Myocastoridae; genus Myocastor; species Myocastor coypus. Next base: position 11,061 of record PVJA010036627.1, read on the forward strand.
GCTCCACATATGTGATATTTTGTAAACTGCTCTTCTCACTTAACTATGTACTAGGACATTTTCTTCACGTGATGGCCACAGAATGCCTCACGGAACAATGCTGAGAAGCCACCCACAGACACGCACACTGTGTCACCTCTGCAGGAGGTTGCAGTAAAATTTGTATCCTCTACTTTTTTTTGAGACAGGGTCTCACTATGCAGTGCAGGCTGGCCTTGAGCTCACTTTCTAGCCCAAGCTGGTCTCAAACTCGCACTGATCCTCCTGCCTCAGCCGCCCAAGTGCTGGGACTACAGGCGTGAGCCACCACACCTGGCTCTTGTATCCTCTACTCTTTTTAAAATTATTCATTTGTTACAGGGTCTCGCTCCTAAGCTTGGACTCATAGCAATCCTCCTTTCTTATCCTCCCCAGTACTGGGATTACAGGTGTGCACCACCATGCCCAATTTCAGTGGCGGGCACGGTGGGCACAGTGCACCCAGGATTCTGGTCTGGCACAGCATGCAGTACCAGGGATAGAACCCAGATCCTTGAGCTTGCCAGGCAGGCGCTTAGACCGCCGATCTATCTCCCCAGCCCTGTGTCCCCGACTCTTTGCTTCCTTCTGGGAACATTTCTGTAGAGAAGGTTCCTGCAAGAGGATATGTATCATGAGGAGGTTAGGTGCATTTGAAAATCATCCATATTGCCATGCTGCCCGTACAAGAGTAAACACAGTACCTGTTTATATATTCAAGATGATATTTTGTGAATTTCCTGGGTGGTGGTACCCAAAAGATACATCTGCCTCTGGACTGAAAAGGTGTCAACAGACCAAAGAATGACTTAGACAAGCCCAGTTTGGTGGAAAAATGAGTTTATTCAGTTCCCTACAAATTGATGGTTTAGAGGGCCCGGCAGGATGGCTCAGCGCTCTAAAGCACCTGCTTGGGAGAGCTTGGGCGGCTTCAGGGACCGTGGTTCAATCCCCGGCACCACATGCTGTGTCAGCCCTGCCCTCGGGGCGGGCTGAGCAGGCCATAGAAATGAGTGACTAAACAAATAAAGGTTCTGAAACAAGAAAAAAAATAAATAAAATAAAATAAAAATAAGATACACAGTGGGCCAAGCGTGAGGGTGCACGCCTGTAACCCCAGCACTCAGGAGGCTGAGGCAGGAAGATCACTGTGAGTTCAAAGCCAGCCTGTGCTACATAAGTTCAGGGGCACCTGAACTATACAGAGAGACCCCGTCTTAACACACACACACACACACACACACACACAGAGCAAAAAGCAAATGCTAGAGCCGGAATCAATGGGGAGAATTATGTGGCCGGGTGCACCCGGTTCCCATGCTGAGGAATTCTGCTGGCCCCAGCTGACACAGGGACGAACGGCTGTGTTTGGCTGCAATCTGGCATACAGCCTTGGCACCTGGAGAGGAGCCCAGGGCATACTTCAATGCAGAATAGTGCCACTCTGCCAGGCGTGGTGGTGCAAGCCTCTAATCCCAGCACTCGGGAGGCTGAGGCAGGAGGATCGGTGCAAGTTCGAGACCAGCCTGGGCTACAAAAGAGAGCTCAAGGCCAGCCTTAACTGCATCATGAGACCCTGTCTCAAAAAGACAAAAAAAAAAAGAACAGTGCCACTCTGGCCAGGAATTAGAGAACCAGTCTGCCCCAGATGAGGGTATTATGGGGCCATGAAAACCATGAAAAGTGCCACACACAGTGGCTGGATTGAGGGTTTCTCTGGAGCAAGGTGAAATCATACAGATGCATCTTGCTTTTCTTCATTTAAGCCGCTTGTAACATCAGAACCCAGCTTCCCTATCCGCTGTGGCATGGAAGCTTCTGGATTCTTTGAGAATCCAGTATCTCTGCATAGCCATCAGGATGTCCAGATCTGATTTAGAAAGGGTGTTCTGGCACACGTGTGTGTGTGTGTGTGTGTGTGTGTGTGTGTGCCTGTGTGTTTGAGACAGGCTCTCACGATGGAGCCCAGTCTGGCCTTGAACTCCCACCGATCCTCCTGCCTCAGCCTCCTGAGTGCCGGGAGCACAGTCATTTGCCACCATGCCCTGCCTGTTGTTTGGATGGCTTCGCTCCTGTCTTGGGTGTCTTGCCATCTTTCTCTTGGGTCCCTCGCTCCCAGGCCACTGTGTTTACTTCAGGCTGATTTTAGTGGGCTGTAATAGGTGTGTCTGCCAGTCTGCTAGAATGTCGCAAAGTTATAATCACAAGCAGGAAGAAATAGGCTTCTTCATGGCTGATTATGCTCATTTCTGGAGGCCGCAGGGTGGAAAAACTCACCTGTTGACTGTTCCCACCAAGTCCCTGCTGGGGCCCTCCAAGTCCACAGTGGGTGAGTGGCATTTCCCAGAAGCCCCTTCTCTCTTGGATACCCTCCCTTTGGCCAATTCCTTTTCCAGGCTTAGCTTTCTTTCAGCACCTGCAAGATCCAGGTCAGGGAGACCTCCTTCCCTGGCTCCATCACATGATCACAGTGTCTTCTTGGTCCTCTTCACGACAAGGGTGGGCCCCTCAGATCCCTCCGAGCAGAGCACCTGGAAGCTGAAGGAGCAGTGCTGACCTTAGTAAGGCTTTGTGTGTTCATGCAGTCACTTGCTGAGGTGGTCATAAAGCGGGCAACACCCCCGCCCTAGCGAGTGACCACGAGAAAGCAGTGAAACCCTGTGCCATGCGCTTCCTGTCTATGGGCACTGTGCTAAGCCTTTCTAAGAATTGGCCTTTTAGGGCTGGCCAGATAGCTCAGTGGACTAAAGGGCCTGCTTAGGCAGACACAGTGGCTAGGGTTCGATCCCCAACCCCTGGTGTGCCATGCTGACCCCACCCCTGAGGTGTGCTGAGAGGGCAACTGAGACTGGACATGGTGGCACCTGCCTGCCATCCCAGCCCATGAGAGACTGAAAACAGCAGCATCACAGAATCCAGTCTGTGCAGTGAGGCCCTGTACTAAATGCATTAAATTTATTTTTATTTTTATTTTTTTAAAGAATTTTTTATTTTATTTATTTATTTTTTTTTCTTATTTCAGAACCTTTGTTTATTCACTCATTTTTATGGCTGGCTCAGCCCACCCCGAGAGCAGGGCTGGCTCAGCATGTGGTGCCGGGAATCGAACCGCGGTCCCTGAAGTTGCCCAAGCTTTCCCAAGTAGGCGCTTTAGACCACTGAGCCATCCCGCCGGGCCCCTTAAATTTTTTTTTTTAACTAAAAAAAAAAAAGAATTGAAGCCAGGCGTGGTGGCTCACGCCTGTAATCCCAGCACTCGGAAGGTTGAGGCAGGAGGATTGGTGCGAGTTCAAGACCAGCCTGACCCTGGAAGGTACAAATGATGAAAGTTTTGTTAGACAGGTCTTGCTTTGGCTTACACTTGACCACTCAACAGAAAACCTTAATTACGAGGCATAAAAAGCAGAGCTAGATTAGTATGATGAGCTGTAAGAGGCTTAAATCAGCAGCCCTCAACACTGCCAGTTTCACTGGTAACCCACCGCAATTGTGAAACATTAGACTATATATACAACTACTTCCTCCTAGTTCAAAGAGAAGAAAACTTTTTCTTCTCTTTCTTTTTTTCTTCTTTTTTTCCCCTTCAGAACCAATATTGATTAGAAAATTTGTCACGTCTGCACCCTGTGCTCTGTATAACATTTGTGAGGACAACAATATGCAGTGTCCCAACTATTGCGAATGTGCTGCTAACATGTTTTGAAACTCTCATATTGTTATCTCTTATTAAAAGTGATAAAAATAAAAATTAAGAAAATAAAATAAACATTTTAAAAAAAAAAAAAAAGAAAAGACCAGCCTGGGCTACAAAAGTGACCTCAAGGTGAGCCTGAACTGCATGGCGAGACCCTGTCTCAAAAAGACCAAACAAACAAACAAACAAAAAAGAAGCATGAAGCCAGGCATGGTGGCGCACACCTGTAATCCCAGCACTTGGGAGGCTGAGGCAGGAGGATTGGTGCGAGTTCGAGACCAGCCTGGGCTACAAAAGTGAGCTCAAGGCCAGCCTCAACTGCATAGCGAGACCCTGTCTCAAAAAGACAAAAAAAAAAAAAAAAAAAAAAAAAAGAAGCATGAGGGCTGGCTGGGACTCAGTTCAGGGGCAGATCACTTGTGTGGCTTGTGCAGGGTCCTGGGTTCAACCTCCCACTCTGCAAGGAAAAAACACTGGGCCAAGGCCCTGAGTTCAATTACTGATACCAAAGGAAAAGAAAAGAGGAGGGGAACAAAAGGAAAGGGAAGAAAAATAAAAAGGCAAACAAAGAAAAATGAAAACAGGGTCGGCAAGATAGCTCAGCGGTCTAAAGCACCTGTTTAGGCAAGCTTAGGCAACTGCAAGCATCACAGTTCGATCCCTGGCACCAGATGCTTCACCAGCCCCACCCCAGGCAGGCTGAATCGGCCATAACATAAGTAAATAAATATTTTTAAAAGGTAAGAAAAACAAAAAGAAAGGAAGGCAAAGAAAAGAAAAGAAAAGAAGAAAGAGAAAAAATAGGTACCCAAGGACCAGTCTCCTGCCAAGCCTGCATAGATAAGCAGACACCTGTTTTCAAGCAGGTCCGGTACTGCCCCCTAGCGGCTCTTTTAGGAATTACGAGAGTGGTTTTGGCTATCAAAAAAAAAAAAAAAAAAAACAGGGTTGTGGAAAACAGGAACAATTCCCACAATATTCCTTTGCCACCATTCAGACTACACAGGGTTAGACTGTCCTGCTAGACGCTGATGAGAGTCAAGCATTTATGAACAACGATCCAGCCCTAGACTCAACCCCTCCCGTGTCGTGTGTCGCGACAGAGGGATTACTTTGCTACTGCAGTGAGCAAGCCCGTCGTCGTGTGGGGGGAGCTCGAGGTATTTCCTAATGCCCCCCACCTCTCCTTGCCTTCGCTGGTCATCGCTGAGGACATTAAGGTGACATTCCTCTCGCCATCATCATCTCACTCACTGTTACCGGTCCCACTCTGATTTGAACCAAGCACTGTTCTCCTCCCTTTGCCTGCTTTCCAGGGTGTCATTTACCAATCTGGAAAACAAAAGCTACCTTCAGCTCTGGTTTAGGCAAGGGAGGGCCTGGAGCAGCAGCAGAGCTTTTTTTAAACCAAGACTGGCATGGGGCCACCAGAGGGCAGAGAGGGTGGAATTGTGGCAACCTCAAACCGGTGGGGTGACAGTGGATGCAGGGCAAGGCCGTGTGGCACAGCAGTGACCTCTGGCCTGGCCCCACAAGGTCTGGTCCCATTGCAACCAGGATGCTTGTTTTTATTTATTTTTTTAATTAATTAATTTATTTTTTTGTGTGTGTGTGGGACTAGGGTTCGAACTCATGACCTTACACTTGCCCAGCAGGCACTTGTGCCTCGGAGCTATCTCCCCAGCCCCACCAGATGTTTTTTTTTTTTTTTTTTTGTCTTTTTGAGACAGGGTCTCGCTATGCAGTTCAGGCTGGCCTTGAGCTCACTTTGGTAGCCCAGGCTGGTCTCGAACTCACACCAATCCTCTTGCCTCAGCCTCCCGAGTGCTGGGATTACAGGCGTGAGCCACCACGCCCGGCCAGATGTTTGTTTTTAAATGTGGAATCCTGCCTGAGACAACAGGGCCGATAAAATCTGGATGAGTGCTGCTCTGGCCCACGGTGACTCACAAGTTGAGATCACTCAGCCAAGAACGGAATATTCCACTGGCCATGTTTCTTTCTTTCTTTCTTTTCTTTTTTTTTTTTTTTTTTTTTTTTTTTTTTTTTGAGACAGGGTCTCACTATGCAGTTCAGGCTGGCCTTGAGCTCACTTTTGTAGCCCAGGCTGGTCTTGAACTTGCGCTGATCCTCCTGCCTCAGCCTCCCGAGTGCTGGGATTACAGGCGTGCGCCACCACGCCCGGCTCTGGCCATGTTTCTTATTTGCACTTAAAACTTATACCAATTCTTATTAAATTCATCCTTAAGGCACCTGTCACTACACACATCTGTAGTGCCAGCTCCCGGAGAGGCTGAGGCAGGAATGTCACTTGGGCGTGGGTTTTAGAACCTATGCACTGGCCCTTAGGTCAAGCTTATACCACGCTAGGTGCTGCTGCTGGGTCTTTCTGGAGTTTTCCCTTTGGATCCTCTCACTAGCTCTGGGTTAGATAATTATGGAGGAGGAGCTTAGAGCATATAGAGGTTGGGTGGCAGGCTGGGTATGATGGCCCAAGCCTGTAATCCCAGGAGCTGGGAGAGGCTGAAGCAGGAAGATTGCTATGGCTTTCGATTACATAGCGAGACCCTGTCTCAAAAAGAGAAGAAAGGGGTCCGGCGAGATGGCTCAACAGTCTAAAGTGCCTGCTTAGGCAAGCTTAGGCAACTGCAGGGACCGTGGTTCGATCACCGGTACCACATGCTGCACCAGCCCCACCCACTCCCAGGGTAGGCTGAGCCGGCCATGAGACAGAGAGAGAGAGAGAGAGAGAGAGAGAGAGAGAGACTGAGAGAGAGAGTAGTGAAACAGTGAAGCAGCACATTCAAGGTCACACTGGAAATGGCACTCGGGAGGTTGAGTCAGGGCCCGTGGGTCTGGACTTGCACTCTCAGTCACCCTGCAGGCCTCCCTCTCAGGTGAGGGAGATTTGCGAGGGACTCTGTTGCAGGAAATTAAAGGGGCTTTCCAGAAAAAGAGAGGAGCATTGGGTGATGGGGTGGGGACCAATGACCTGATGAGCGGGGTGTGGACGATCTCCCTGCCCTCCTTCTGCATTCTATTCTACCCCTGGGGTACAGGGTGGGAGCGGCTGTGTAGCCAGCGCCAGCAGGGACACGTGGCAGAGGGAGGAGGACAGAGGAGGGGGAGGAGTGGCCCAGGTAAGGCCTTCTGGTCCCGCTGGCCCAAAGCCCAAGGGCTGCTCACACCCGCCCCGCTCATGCCTCTCCCCTCCTCCCCCCAGGAGGGGAGGCGGGAGTCTCCTCTGTAAAAACACTGCGGCCTGGAGCTGCTGAGCTGGGTGCTGGGGGAAGGCCAGATTGCATCAGACGGCGCCCATCCGAGTTCTGAGGAGGAGACACAGCCAGATCGGCCGCGACAGGCAGGCGGCAAGAGGACACAAAGGCGCTCAGGGGAAGATGAGGGAGGCAGCAAGCCACCCTGGCCACCTGACGGCCACCTTACCACCAGCAGCCAGCTCCTCACAGCAACCCCTCAGCCCGGAGGACGAAGAAGGCAGCCTGGATGAGTATGACCAGTACAGCCTGGAGCACCCCGGTGTGGGTGAGGCCCACCCTGCCACCTCTTTGATCCTTCCCTGTGTCACCAGGGTCCCCGCCTTGGACTTCTTCCCATGCTGGTCTTGCTATGCAGTTCAGGCTGGCCTTGAGCTCACTTTTGTAGCTCAGGCTGGTCTTGAACTCGCACTGATCCTCCTGCCTCAGCCTCCTGAGTGCTGGGATTACAGGGGTGCCGCAGAGCCCTTCTTATTCACACCTTTCTGGGTCCCTCATTCTATTGCTGGAAACAGCTGGCAGGAGGGTGACAGTCCCCAAGTTGCCTGCTAATGCCCCCCACTCTCCCTGTTCCTGCCATACGTACACCCCTAACTACTGTTTCTCTCTGCCCACCTCTCCTTGGGCTCCTACCCTGGTCACCAGTGGGGGGAGGCCGGAAAGGTCGCACCAAGAGAGAAGCTGCAGCCAACACCAACCGCCCCAGCCCTGGAGGACATGAGAGGAAGCTGGTGGCCAAATTCCAGAACTCAGAGAAGAAAAAGATCCGGCGCTGAGGCAGAGCTGGAGGTAAGGAGTCCGGGACCTGTGAGCCCAAGTGGTGCCCTGGCGTCCTAAGAACAAGGCTGAAGGCCTGAGGCAGGGCGTCCCAGAGGGGCCAGAGAACTGTCTCAACTTTGGATAAGATGACACATGAGGGGTTGCGGAGATAGCTCTGTGGCACAAGTGCTTGCCTGGCAAGTGCAAGGTCATGAGTTCGAACCCTAGTCCCGCAAAAAAAAAAAAAAAAAAAAAAGACATGTTTTCCAGTGACCAGAGCACAGGGGTAACAAATGCAGGAGCTTTACAACTGTGTCTGTTTAGGGTCACAGAGAAACTGTGGCCACAGAGGCTTAGAAACTTCTCTAGAGCTGTAGAGCAGCTTAGAAGAGGCGGGATTGGAACTCAGGTCCTTGCCTGCTTTCCCTCTCCCCAGATCAGACCAGGCCATACCGCCGGACACCACATCAAGCAATGGAGACAGGACTGCAGAGGCGTCGGATCTGAGAGCAGGCAGCAGAGCTGCTTGGCCCCCTCCCCACCCCAGGACTTACCCCACCTGAGGCCCCAGGGAGGCCCCCAAGAAAGCACCTCCAGGCCCAGCTAAAGGGCAGCTAGGAGCGGGAGGCTGAACACGGAGAGGTGCAGCTGGGAAGCCCCACCCCCCACCTAGGTTGACAGTGACAATAAACAAAGCACACAAGCTGCCGGTTCGTTTCGGGCATGTGTGTTTATCCTGGCTCTTTGTGTGGCACTTTTAAGGATGGAATCCAAAAGCAGAACACCCCACAGTTCTCTGACACACAGCCACACCCAACTGCCAGAGAGGCTGGGAAATGCAGCGCGTAGGTAGCCACCAGGCTGCCCAAATGTGGGCGGGGCAGGGGTTTATTAGTAAGCAAAGCAGGAGAGAGAGAATACTAGAAGAAACTTTGGCCGCTGTCCAGGTGCATGGGCGAGTGGCTATAATCCTGGCACCCAGCAGGATGGCAAGTTCAAAGCCAGCTCGGGCCTGGGTGATTTTGTGATTTAGCTCCAACTCTGCCTCAAAAGGAATTAAAAAGGGCTGTAGGAGCCGGACGTGGTGGCTCACGCCTGTAATCCCAGCACTCGGGAGGCTGAGGCAGGAGGATTGGTGCGAGTTCGAGACCAGCCTGGGCTACAAAAGTGAGCTCAGGACCAGCCTCAACTGCATAGCGAGACCCTGTCTCAAAAAGACAAAAAAAAAAAGGGCTGTAGGTATAGCTCAAGGTGAAGATGCTGGGTACAATATTCAATACAACAGCCGGGTGTGGTGGCTCACACCTGTAATCCCAGCACTTGGGAGGCTGAGGCAGGAGGATTGGTGTGAGTTCGAGACCAGCCTGGGCTACAAAAGTGAGCTCAAGGCCAGCCTCAACTGCATAGCGAGACCCTGTCTCAAAAAAGACAAAAAAAAAAAAAAAAAAAAAAATTCAATACAACAGAAGATAGGTAGATCTAGCTAGCTAGATAGATCGATTGATCGACAGATAGATGATAGATAGGAAAGAGGATGGAAGAAGGGAAGAGAAAGGAAGATAGAGGCTGGCCTTAGATCCCGTATCCCCGCATGCTGTGCCGGCCCTGCCCCCAGGGCACTGAGACATGGATTGAGACTGGGTGTGGCGGCATGGCGCCCATAGTCCCAGGGTTTGGGAGGCTGAAAACGGGAGGCTCACTATGCGTGCCGTCTATGTAGTGAGACCCTGTAGAGCCTGTCCTAAATACAAAAAGAAAGAATGAAAGAAGAGAGAAAATAAAAAAGAAAGAAAGAAAAAGGAAGGAAGAAAGAAAGAAAGAAAGAAAGAAAGAAGAGAGCTAGGTCGCTAAAAGACGAGCCCATCTGTCGAGCAGAACCCCCAGTTCTGGCACCCACGCAGCGCTTTCTTCTCCTTCTAGTTCTTCCACGTAGCCTTCAGCTATACAATTTAAAGCCCATTGCTTCCAGAGGCCCAGTTATGGACCCAGGATGGCAGTAGCTACCGCAGGGACCTCGCGTTGATCCCCAGCACCACATGCTGTGCCAGCCCCCCCCCCCCCCCCCCCCCCCCCC